>JAJKFJ010020845.1:0-25027 GCA_027382625.1 Tetmemena sp. SeJ-2015
GATGTAGAATATAAGTCAATATGTTAAAATTTAGTTTGAATAACAGCCGCGGATGTTATTTAAATTTGGGTTTAAAAAAATTTCCGGAAAAAAATTGTAAATTTAATTTCGATTAATTAAATTTTACATTCATTCTGAATTTCTACAATATTAAGTTAGTATAAGTATATTTGAGTTTTAGCCAACTGCAGTGCCCGCATATTTCAAAGACTCATAAGCTTGCTCAATTGCATTCTCTGCGTCAAAGCTTACTCTGTTTAAGTCCCCCATTATAATTTCAAGCTGCTAGTTCTTCTGGATTTCTCGTTCTTCTTGCTAGGACATCTAGTTCTAGCTTTCATCAAATAATTTAATTTTTTAAAAGGGATATCAATTTTGTAGGGCCTCACAAATTTCCCAAGTGGAGCAAGCTTAGTCTCCATTATGTTTTATTTAACAAAGTCAGGAGCAGGCGTTTTGAGTTAAGACTTCAAACTCTCCACACTTCTATTACTCTTCATCTGATTATAACAATAGAAGAAATGAGAAAATTTAATTGAAATTATAAGGTATCTACTGAGAGTCATATAACTAGCTTTGCATTCTGCTTGTCATTTCATCGAATCCTTAAGAATAGACTGACTCAGATTTCTAATGGAATCTTAAGGCTGAAACAAGGTCTGCAAATCTAAGGCTGCGCCAATTGCTAGAACTATAAGGAGTTGCTCTAATTCAGTGTAGGTAAGATCAAACAATTAAGATTCATTTTTAAAATGATCAAGAGGAATCTAATGACTATGATCAAAAGAAGAGTGGTACAGATTGTGCTACTAAGAATTCAAATAATGAGCCAATTCGTCTTCTGTCCCTCTTCTGAAAGAACTATTTTAGTTTTGCTCTTAATCTTTTAATATGCTTTTGAATTAGCTCAGACTTTTCTATCTTTACTTTATTTTAGCTAACTTTTATTAAATGAACTATATATAAATAAATAGTAACAGTTTGTCCTTTAAGAGTATTGGAGTTAGTTTGAAGTTTTATTTATTTATCATTTTAAACAAGGACACTACTATTTCCAAGCTATGACCTTTTACTGAAACCTTAAGACTGTCCTTCTGTAATATTCAGAGAGATTAATTAATATGTAGAATCAAAATAATAATTATTCTTTACTAGAATTGTTCATAGGTTTAATGTTTTCTTACTCTATTTTAGAATATAAATAAGACTCCTTAAAAAAAAAAAGCATTATTTATTGGCCAAAGTAATTTGATAAAGTTAGATTTTATTTTCAATTATACAGAGCACGGCTCAAAGGACTTAAAAACTAAAATCAAAATTTGCATATAAACTATAAAGTAAATAATTTCAAACCTCAGTATAATTATATAGCAATCTTATGATTTTAACTTAATTATGTTATAAAACCATAAAAAAAATGTGCAAGTGCAATATTATTTGGTTGATTATTAACTTCGCTTTGACTTCTAGCTCTGCTACCTAGATATTCATACTTCTTCTTGTTCATCAATTCAATAAGATTATGTGGACGACTTTCTTGTATCTTGTAATTCTAAGAAGACTCACTTACTTTCTAAGCATTGAATTATTCGGGATAGCTTTCAGAAGTATCATTTTTACTTTTGATTAGAACGTTCTTAATTTCTTTTAGATTATTTTAGTTGATCTGTTCTATTTGGCTTAAATTATACTTATATAAAGTTATAGACTGTAATAAGTTAGAGTCTTCTACATTTGAAGAAATTTAAGCTCCTTCTGAATTCAAGTAGGATTTTAAGCTTCACTCTGTTTCATTATTGGCTTGAAGCTTACGTCTTGAAAATGAGACCAATTCAAAACCTTCTTCCCTTTCATTCCTTCAGGAGAATCATCACACTCTTCAGCCTCATTAAAATTAGAAAGGTCTCCCATGTAGCTCTATATTTTATTATACTTTACTTCTTTGGCAGCTTAATCTTTTTAACCAAAATAATTATCAATAATTATATCTGCGCTGAATGCGGCTTGAATTTTTTCATTATTTTATGCTTCACCATCATCTTTATTTTATATTGACTTTTTAATGTTTCTTATAGCTGCAGTTTCTGATTAGTCCTCTTAATCAAAGTTTTAAAATATCGTTTGGGGGGAGCCTTTCTTCGCAATCCACTTTTTTCACGAAAATAAGAAAAATCATGATCTAGCCTAAAATTAGTCAAAAACACCAATTTTTTTTCTAATTAAAATTCTGAGGGTCTGTTCGGGCCATATTTTTTTTATTAGAAACTTAAAAAGATCTCTGAAAGAATATTTATTTTTGGCAAAAATTAAATTGCAAAAGATTTGTTATAAATAATAAAAAATAGGATGAATTTTATAAGTTTAAGATAAATATTTCAGAAGCTTATAGATCTATCAGAGACTCTTAGAATCTTCTTTGTACTTAAAGGACTTAATAAAACGTAGGCTATTCTAAAAACTCATATATAAATCTAAATACCCATTATTAAAATTATTTTTCTCTGTATTCTATAATTATTTTTTAAATATAAAATACACCTAGTTTTCAATGAAATCTTTTGAACTACAAAATCTTGAAACTTATTTTTGAAAAATTAATGTTACTTTTTCAAAAATAAAAAATATGGCCTGAATAGACCTCATAATTTGAATTTTGACTAAAAATTGGCGTTGACTAATTTAGGCTAGATCATGATTTTTCATATTTTAATGTAAAATGTGATAGACGAGGAAGGGCCCCTTTATTTATTTATTAATTTTTTTATAATGCTATTGATTAACCAATTTGCCTATCACTTTCCCTTTTTTGTATTAAAATCTATTAGTACCCTCTGATGTAGATCTCTAATGCATCATATAAAATACTCAAAATTACAATGATATTAATTTAAACGCACTATTAAAGCAAAATATTTTCTATTTTGCATATTTATTATAATTTTAATAAATATATATATTTTTAAAAATTCCGTAAATTCTATTTACTATGCAAGGAAGATGAGCCTTAGTTAATTGTCTTGGGTTCTTTTTTATCTTTTGTATCTTCAATACTGCTTTTCCTTCTTTTAGGATGCCTTTAACAGTTTTTCCTTTTCTTCTTTTAGTTGTTTCTGATACCTTTTCCTCTTATTCTTTTGCACTAAGATAATTAAAAGAGATGTGAATAAATGAATGATAGTGTTTGTATTTAAGTCTGTTAGAGAGCTGGATTTAATTGTAAATCTTAGTGGCTTAGTTTACATAGTGGACATAAGGATTTGCACTGATATAGTTGCTGTTTTCTATCAAGTAGTTTATCCTTGATGAGCGAGGACCTACGTAGCGATCAGATATTTTAACAGCTTCCTTCACAGAACTCAAAAGTAATTTCCCAACTCCTGCATTACTATTTGTGTCTAAATGATTTGCCTAATCCGCATCATTAGTATCAGGCTGAGTATTTTTTCTATGTTTGAGCTAAAAGGGAGGTTATTTTCTCTTTTCAGCAAAAGAAACTAGAGCATCAGCGTACTCTTATATGCTTTTGTCGACTTTTGATTCCTGTTTTACTTAATTGATTTAAATACTGAATTTAAATTAAATATAAATAGAAGTAGATTTAACCTTGGTCTACTATTTCATCAATAAGTTCCTAATCAATTTGAAACTGCTCATTTGAATATTAAGATAAGGCTTTCTGCAGCTCGTTTCGGCTCTACTCCGGTAAAGGAGAGAAACTTGACTCCTCATTTGTGATTTGAATATAATTAAATACTTTATTAGATAGTTGGTATTCTGTGTTCTAAGTGTAGATTAGAGTTTCTCAACGACTAATTCTGTTTATATACTGCTTCTCTGTTGTTGCTGCTCTCAAATTAATGCAAGTCTATGCTCATTATTCTTTTTTACAACTTTTTAGATAAATTAATTGATAAAAGAATGAAGATTAATATTAGTTTATTCCTCGATTTGTTTGTATTTTGGATCAAGTTTTGATTCAAAAGTTGACAGCAGCAATAAGAATAATAGATATGAAAATCACTTTAATAAACCTAAGCTATATTTAAAATATAATTTTACAAATATGAACCAGTTTAGTTTAAGTGCGTGATAAGCATTTCCTTATTATTCTACAAATTTAAAATCTAAAATACTTTTAAAATAAAAATTTGATTTTACTTATAAAATGTAAAATAATAAATAAATTAATCTTTAGTAATTCAATATATTAAAAGGTTAATATTAGAAGGATTGATTAAATTAAAAAATAGATTTTGGAATAATTAGAGATTTGAGAAAATATATAGTCTGTCAGTGAATCACTCCTATTATCTGTTTATAAAGTGCATTTCATTGGGCCTCCATTTTATGATAATAATTGAACGACCATCAAACTGCATTGACCATACCACTCTTAGTAATAAGTGATGCGCTAAAGTGCCAGGAAGTGGTTAGATAAAATCTTAGATTACTGAAACTTCAGTAAATCTGTGGTTTGCTCCCTTCAATTAGTTTATTTTATTCCCCTCAGTCTATATTAGAGAGCCCGATATTTTTAACTCGGAGCACTAAGTTTTTCTCAGGCCTCAATTAAAAAAGAATGATGGCCTCAAAATTATTAACATACATCGGAAGAGGACTTTGATGAGCTTTTGAAATTGGGTAAATTAGACTTATGTCTTTTGAAATTTAGTGATTTTATAAGCAGTGTGTTACCATTAAAAATAATATTTGAGCTGTCAGATTGAATTTGAATTAGATAGGGAGTGTTCTTGACTTCCAAGATAAAAAGCAATTCAAATTTAATAGATGAGGGCAATGGAAATGTTGGCTCAAGACAATCTCGATTATCCTCTTTTATTTTATGGAATATTCTATCGTTAAAAAATATAAAGATGATCGCTTAATGCTCACTGAATGTTTGTGAAGATAAGAATCTAAACGAAATAAAATTTAATTTGAAGCTAATGTGTGGTTATAAATTCAAAAACAGTGAGTGTTCTATAGTATGTCCATCTTAATTTTGCATCACAAAGTTTAATATAAAAAATTAAAAAGAATATGTATTTCTAAAATATAAAATTTCAAGAGTTAGATTGATAATTGAAACATTTTATTGGTTAGTAGCCATTTAAGAGTCATATTTATAAAATACTATATACACATTTTTTAATTACAATCACAATAAATAACTATTATTTATCTTAAAATTCATTTGAAGATATGAGAAATCAGAGATGGATAAAGATTTAAATTTTTAACTAAATCTTACTTTTGTTAATAGAGACTGAAATTTTATTATACTGATTTAGTTATTATTTTAACATTTGAACATTAATTGTCGATAAATATAATAAAATAGTGAGTGCCTTAACGATATTATTATAAATGTTGATAATAAAGAGTTCGCATGTGGATTACTGGTTAGAGGGATCTATTAACTCTCGTATTTGAATATTGATCCTTCTAATTTAAGAGTAAATTTACCAAGTTTCGCCGTCAAATTAAATACACCAGCTCTCGCTTGCACTTCTATAAAAGCTTGTTGATGTTCGCATAATTTTTAGTGCAAGCAAGTATGGTAGCTTACTTCAAATTATTGTGATATTTAAACCAAGAATTATTTGCCTTCTCAAAAAATTAGTTAACTTATTTCAAATAATAAGCCTTAAATATAAAATTAGGGATTGATTCTGATAGTCTGTCAATATTCTACTCTTTAAATTCAACTCATAGACAGCTCTAAGATAATCAATAAAGCTATTTTTAAATCACAAATAATATGGTTTTATGGATATGATGATTCTATAATTAATTTAATGTTTAAATTAAACCGAAAAATATTCTATAAACATCTCGTATGATTTTTGAGAGGCCACACACTTCTGAGGTTTTATTCTCTCGCTTAGAGAAGTTTTGCTGGAAGGGAGATAGAGATTAAAGTTTTAAAATTGCTTTAGAATTTTATAGGTTTGAATTTGGAAAATCTCTATAGGCTATTAAATAAATTGGGGGGGGGCCTTTCCTCGACAGTAAAATTTTATAGTAAATAAAGGTAAGAAAAAAATATGTTTATAGGGTAATTTTGGCTCCTTAATCAGATTCTTCCAGTTTTAGAGGTGCATTTGAACATCTTAGGCTTCATAATTTAATCCTAATTCAGTCAGGTAGAGGTCAAGTGCACCTAAATAAAATTTATATTTTAATCTATTTTTCCGCTATTGTAAATTAAAATTAAAGTGTAATTTTTAAATAGAGCAACATTTATATATAACCAAAAATTAATTCATAATTAATGAGGTAATTCTACAACTTCTGAGCTTAATTTCTTTGGGCTTAGAGCTGAAGCATGTCTTGAATTCAAAAAATATTGCTCTATTTAAAAATTACACTTTAATTTTAATTTACAATAGCGGAAAAATAGATTAAAATATAAATTTTATTTAGGTGCACTTGACCTCTACCTGACTGAATTAGGATTAAATTATGAAGCCTAAGATGTTCAAATGCACCTCTAAAACTGGAAGAATCTGATTAAGGAGCCAAAATTACCCTATAAACATATTTTTTTCTTACCTTTATTTACTATAAAATTTTACTGTCGAGGAAAGGGCCCCCCCCCAATAAATTAACTAGAAAAAATATGATAAATTTAATGTGTATTTGAACTGAATGTATTTGCTATCTTCTGTTTTGCGTAAGTGTTTGAGTAAATTCAGGTGAATAGAATTAAAGAAGAGAGAAATGACTTTGGAAGAGTGGAAAGTCATACTTCTCCTGAGTACCTGAGAGCAAATATTGCCTGAGTGAAAATAACAAAACTCAAATTATAATCTCATTGACATTAATATCATCTAAAGTATTTGATTTTTAAATGCTAAATGTTAAAATAAAGTTAGTGCCTGATTTTTCGCTGAGGTTTTGCCACTTTTAACAAAGTAGATAAAGTTTTCTCTCAACCTTGTTAGCCTCTTGTACGCAGACTCTACTTCAAGTTTAAAATAAATCTTCAGCCTTCAATTTAATTATTTAAGCGGTATTATAATTTTCTTAAAATTAATATAGACTTCCTAACTAGCTATCATCAATTTAAATATTAATTTTGATTTATTGTAGAGTGATATTTTGAGTATAATAAAAATGTAATATTGAGGGGAGTGTTAAAACAAGAAAAGGGCAATTTAACGATAGTCAATCAACTATAAGTTAATTTAATATAGCTGGAATTAGTTTAATAAAGGAAATCTTCAAATTATAATGAAAACATAATGCACCATTCTTAAGACCAAAGTTTAGCTTACAATAAAATTCATTTAATAAAGAATAAAATCTAATACATATGGAGAATAATATTTTTCAGCTCCAAAAATTTCTTCAAGCATATATTTTTTTAAAATAAAAGTATTTATGAATCTAAACCAAAGAAATAAAGAGTTAATAATGGCGATTTAGCATCCTCTTTATAAATTATTTATTCGCATAAGAATACTTCAAGAATTTGAAGTAATGTATCATATCATATAATACAAAGATCATCAAAAACTATTTAATTAAATTAAATTGTTTTTATTGTAAATTTAATGAAATTTAAAAAATTTTATATTTTAACAATAAAAAAAATGTTAAAATCTTCTCTATTTTTAAATAAATACACCAATATGACATTCTGAATTTTTAACGGGGCAATGTGAGTTTTGTAGTAATGGTAGATAAAAATTACTTCAAAACTAAGTGTAATAAATTTTCTGTATTCTTTAAATAAGTAAGTGCTAAATCCAAAGCATCTCATTGCTTTAGTATTACCCAGAAAAGAGAGACTCGCTTTTCTCCAAAATGCTCAACCGCTTATTCGTCTTTCTTCTAATTATAAAGATAAAATTAGGATACATCAAATTTTGTGAGACTGAGAGCCAATATTTTGTGAGGATATATTCCTGGGTCAATAGGCCAGCACTGAGTTGAGGCTTCTCAAAAATTATCGCTACTATATCCTCAATCACTTTTTCAAACATCACTAAGGATAAAGAATAATATATTGATAATATTTGAAGATGCCGATTTACTGTGAAAGAGTGGTAAGCATTGATTTTGCACTCCCTCTGCAAACTAGTTGAAGAAAAGAAAGTTGTGGATTGGCCTTATCTACCGGAGGGATAGACTTAGTGAGGATTGTCATACTATCCTTATCTGTGAGATTTGGAAGCTCACCAGTCTCTACCGCAGCAGACTTTAACCTCAGTGTTGTCATGAAGTTGAGTAACCTGAAAACATTAGCAGCGAATTTTTATTGTCCTACTCCCATTGAATGTGTTCCTTAGAACAATTTTACTTTGATAAATTTGCTTTATGTAATTTAGAAGATGAAGAAGAAATACTGAGAAGCTTGAGGTTCGAAGATTAAATTGAGAGGTAAACTCTTTTAAAGTATAACAATAAAGTTTTAGAATAATTAAATTTGATTGAGTTTAGATCGAAGAGGATGATTAAAGTTTGTAGGTCAGAAAAAGGGGGCTTTTTTGCGATTGATTATCTCACTCAGTGCTCGTTGATAATTAATTAAGCCAAAATCTTAATATTAGAGGTTTATCCTGACTTAAATTCTCCTTTCTATTCTTACTTTATAATTATTAAAGTAAAAATAAGTTAAAGATCTCCTAATGATGCTTTTTGTTTTAGGGATATTTAATATACCCTTTTAAAATCAAACTAAATTTACCATGAACCACCAAGAAGCCCTTATCATAAATGACGTGGTCTCATCCACTCCTCAAATCGATGAGCATTTATCTATTTATAGTGAGCAAGAGGACGACAAGCTTATGTCTAAAGAGATTTTCAGAACAAAGAGAAGTTATATCCCAGTGGAAGTAGACAAACGCTCCAAGCTTATTTAAGCCGTTGAAGAAGAAGGTCTCACTATCAAGGAGGCAGCTCAGAACCTGAAGATAAATTACTCCACTGCTAAACACATAGTCAAGGTCTTCAAGAGAACCATTTACATTCAAATATTGTAATAGCAATGAACTGGAGAGGTACAAACCTAAATGATGACCAAGCGTCTACCAGAAAGAGAGATCTCTCAGCTTGAATACATCACTATGCAACCTTAGCAACAAATCCAACAATTTACTTCAGACTCTCAGCTAGACCTCAATTTATCCTAAGCCCTGCTAAGACATTCTTATCCAATCATTAATCATAGTCTTAATAATTACCAATGGTTAGTGTGTCAGAAATTTAGAGTCAATAAACCTAAGCCTACAAGAGGATGAACTTGGGTGATCAACTTTCTCTGTCTCAATCTCAGCCTCTCTACTAAGTTACTCTTATCTCCATTTTTATTTGGTTACTCAACAGGCTCCTCAACTCACTCTTTAGACTTTGTAAGGCCTCTTGAGATAACAAACTTTGCCCTAAACTGGCCTACCTACTTTAAAATGTCTTTTCGATTTAGATATTATATTTACTCTAACCAACATGTAATAAAATACAGCCGATTCTGCTTTGGTCAAACCGATTTAAAACTGAAATATTTTATCTTAGATTCCCATGAACAGGTTGCCTCAACCCTAATAAATTTAAATTCTCAACTCATAACAACCAATGATTATTCCCCAAAATTCTCAACAAAGACAAGAGTAAATTTGTAATTAATATTTAAACAAGTATAGCAACTTAACCAGATATAAGCTATAAATCAGCAACTGATGGAGCAGGCAGCTGCCACTCGACAAATGCTTATCCTAGCTAATACTCTCTAGGCTGCTTCTGGTTAGGGAAATAATTCTTAGGGCATGGGAATGGCTTCATAGCAAATTTCACAGCTTCAATCTCTAATTTAACCAAACACTCAACTCGCTTAACTTCAACAGCTTCAGCAAGCTTAGTCAATAAAAATATTTATTTCCTATTTCTTATATCATTACAGTTTAATAGAAATAAATACTTCTTTTTGACAAAAACTTTGCAGCTCCTAGTTAACTATCTTACTTTCTCTTTAGACTTTTAAATATGAAAGATATACCATTTTAAAATCAGTTTGCTACTACTTAAGACATATAAATTAGACAGCTTGTAAAATTTAGTTTAGCGACAAAGAAAGAAGGAGACTTGACAGATAAAGATTAGGATTTTTATAGTCAAAAAGAAAAAAAATCATACCAATACTTACTATGTTAGTATTCAATTCCTTTTAATCTTTCTCATATCTCAAATACAAAAATACTGCTGCAAAGGAAAGTTACTTCTCAAATTCAGCTGATTTTTGTAGACTTTTTGTGTCTCTCATAATTAAGAAATTGATTGAAGCTTTTTTCTGAAACATAACCTGATTTATAAAAACCTACTCTTTCATATATCTCTGTATAGTTTATGATAATGCTTTAATATCCTTTTAATGATATCTTGGTTGCTAAAAGCCACTTGATCGATTATTTAAGTTTGATAAATTCTTTATTGAATGATTATTTCTGATGATGGTATTATTTATTGAGTAGCAGCAATATTTTGCCTAACAGCTTGCTATGTTCTAAAGAAGTCAGCTTGGAGATACTTGCGCTAACGCATCAGCAGGTTAAGCTAACAGCTAAGGTCACATGACAATGCCCTCCTACTAGCTGACTGCTAACCCAAGCCTAAGTGGACTCTAAACAGCCTCCACTCTCTCTAATCTCGCCTAGCCTTATAATTTAATATTAAGCAGTGAGTATGACCATAGCCAGACTGTTCAATAAAAAGACGCTTATTTTGACTTATTATATACTAAAGAGCCAAGATTTCAGGATAACAATAATTGTTTGCTGTTTTAAATTAGATTGGATTTCTTGCTAATACGCAAAGATATCAACTTTATATTTTATGTTTAACTCTGACATCACCTCTTGTATAGAAATCCCTCTGCTCATAAATTGTCAGAGCAGATAAATGTATCAGATAGTAAATCTATATTAGGAAAGCAACTCGTAATACCTAAATTAATCATATTATTACAAATATTAATTTATTATTACAAAATAAATATCTACACAAAAATGAAACGCCAAGTTATAATTGTCATTTTATCTTTTTAAATATGGCTTACATTTTCACAGAAATTTTTTTTAAATATCAGAATAAATATTTTGAAAACTCTTGCTAATAAAAAGTTTCTTGATTCATATGGATGAAACAGATTTAAATAGCACTAATGATTTTATTCTGTACATTCAAAATTAGTTTAATGTGCAGAATATTAATTAAGCTAAATCTTATTCACACTCCCTCCCCTTTCTCTCTACTTTCACATTATATTAAAGATTCCTCTTCTATAATTTAAATATATGATATAATTGTGGTTGTAAATATCGGAGCTTAAAATTTTAAATTGTAAAAGATTGTCTTTGATTGGCTAGGGTTTGTCAGGAGCCATTAAAATGGTTGGTTTAGAAAGTATGGCCAATGATTGTGCACTAATTTATGAATTTCAATATTTTAGTAAACCATTCGCAAATCTTACCTATTAGACTTTTAATTTAAGATCATTATCAACATTAAAAATTAATATCTAGAGAAGCTTATTTTAAAGTATGAAATAATATTGATACAGCATTATGAACCTAATGAAGAAATAGAAGTAATTATCCTTAATAAACACTAAGGTTATTTAGGCATTTGATCAGGGATTTAACCATCCAATTAAGAGTTAGACATTTGACAACAGATCTTCAAATAATAATAAAACACAGGGCAAAACAAACTAAATATAAAAGTAAGGTGTTTCTAAGGAACAACAACTCAACTACGGATTAGAAACTAAAAACATTAACGCTTCTGTGAATAGTTATATTAAATGATTATGTATTATTAAGTGAAGAGTAGAATTCATAAGTACCTAATTGAAAAGAAGCACAAACTCATTCCCTAACCAGAAAAGTACCTCAGATATCAAAACTATTTTGACCCAAACAGACTCTCAACTGACAGATATTAAATTTGAAATTTATTAATTTATGATTTCATTTACCATTCTCTAATTTCTTTTCAGGGATAAATTGTTGTATTGAGGGTGGAAGAGATCCTTGGACTTGTCATCGAACTTAGCGCCTGGGTAAATGTGGTTAGTGATCAAGAATTTTCTAGTTGAACTTGAAGCAAGTTGCTGAGCGAACCAGTCCATCTGATCTTAAGCATCAGTTCCCTGTGATGTTTCATCGTTTTTCTTATTCCAGTTGAGTGTATTCAAGGCAAGGATTGTGAGAGTAGAGTCGACATCAACTCTGTAGTAACCTGCTTTGAAGAAGGTGGTTTTAATTTCAGCTAGCTAGTCCTCAGATAGCTAGAGCTAGTTTCCACTCATGTGAGTGAACCAAGCATCATAAATTGCAGAGAAGTATTCCTGCTTGTCTTCGTTGTTGAGAGCCATGTAATGGTACTTTGGATCGTTATTTCCAAAGCTAGGGAACACTAGAGTGTTTGGGAAGTATTCATAAACGCAAATTTATTTAATATATAAGTTATATAAGAATTAATGCCATATTAAGAGACAGTAGATGACACTTCTTTGATAGTTTCCTTGAGGAGAGCGTAATTTCCCTTGCTTGGATTGGTGGGGTCTAGAGGAATTCCATGAGCTACAAGATCCCCTGGAATGAGGATGACATCGATGTCAGGGTCAGAGTTCTGCAGCTTCTCCATGAAAGAAATCAAAAGCTGTTTTGGAGGATCGCAACCTTATATACCGAGTAATCTGGGGTCAGCACTAGCCTTCTTTTCTAATATCGAGGCTAAAAAATGTTTTAGATAACTTTCAAAGCAAGGTTAATTCTTTATGGAATATTTATAGCTATCTTTGAGAGGACATGATTTATTAGTGGGGTGTAATAATTTTAAGATATACTTCTACTTAAGTATAATAATTAGATTAGTGAGTTGGATACTCTGCTATTTAAAGGCAAAAATTATTATAAACTCCCTCTAGAATAGTAACCTCATCTCTTACTAACCATAAATGTGAAATCAAAATGTGAAAACAATTGCGCTATTAAATAGCTAAGTTCATTCAAACTTTCATTTTGATGATTTAACTAGCAGAGCAAGCTTTGTTTCATGTATTTATGATAAATAGAAAGAGTGGGTATGATTATAATTTGAAGTAAGAGAGATGGTGAGTCACTTACTAGAGAGAAGATTAAGTTTGTCACTGGAGTCATCTCCGCTTGTGCAAGTATCAGGGTCAAAATTCAAGTCTACGTGCACATCATTCAGCACTCCAATTTTGTAAGCTGACACTGATGAAGTCAGTAGCAAAGCCGCCAGAGTGCTCAAGCACCACTGTTTACGTTATGATAAAAAAATCATACTTGTTTATCCATATTGAATGAGAAGGTGATTCTTGTCATAAATTAATTTGATTATAAAATATTTGCAATTGTTAACAAGGTATAGATTATAAAATATCTCCCTAGACTCATATTTTTAAAATAGCTGCTTGCTATTTATCATACTTCGAATCCTAATTACACTAATTATTTTGCTATAAATGATAGAAATTGAAACAACATCATAAAACACTCTGTATTTGAATTTTTCTGCAACTTTTGCTGGAGAGGAGGAGTTACTCATACTTGCAGAGGCTGCCGCTAAGATTATAATCAATATTTGCTGGAGAAATTATTTTCAATCTCTCTTTACTGATCATGATTGATATTAAAAAAATAAATGATATAAGAGAGAGCTGTGCTTTGAGTTGGTTTGTGGTAATAAAATTAGTTTGAGTTAGTGATGACTTACCTTCCATGATAAAATTTGCTTTTATTTATTAAGTCTGTTTGTATTTAATATTTGAATGTACTTATATTCCAAATGAGCATTAGTAGAAATATCCATCCAGATGGAAAAGTGAATTATAGATGAATAAATAATTTCAGTATTCTTCCTCTGCCTCTTCTTGATCATCATTTGCTTCCTCCTCTTCTTATTCTGCATCTTGAGCATCCTCTGCGGGATCTTGCTGATTTTCCTCTTCTCCATAATCTTCATTTTCATCTTAGTTCTGCTCTTCATTTTCATCTTACTATACACCTCCTTATCTATTCTGTTCTACACCTCCTTCCTGATCGATATGCTCTAGCATGTTTGAACTTAGTGGCCTTGTTGAATTTTATCCTGTGCCTCCCTCTTATCTTCCAGTCACTTCAAAAGCTGAGCCTGGCTCAACAGAGTCTCTCAAATTGTTGTCTCTTCCATCTTAGTCCTACCAAGCTTCCACATTATTTAATAAAAGCCATTATTAGTTTCACATTTAGTTCATTCTAAGCATCCGCACTTGCTTATGCTTACATCTTCGACTCCATGTTCTAGGCTTGCTATTTAGATTTATCAATATTTTATCCATTCTAATTATTAGCCTGCTTACTTTCCTTCGCTTTTAGATTTGTGGCACACTTTTACTACTTCTATTCACTGTTTTTATTATCTGTGTTTTTCTTCTGTTCTAGTTTGCTGCTTTATTTTGGTTATGCTACTTTTGGTGGCTTGCTCTTTTTCTTGCTTTCATCTTCCTCATCCCCATAATCTTCAGCACCTTCCTCTCCATACTTCTTCTTCTTCTTAATTAGGTTCTTCTCCCTCCGCCTATTCTTCGCCTTCTTCTCCATACTCACCTTCCTCCCCTCCATATTCATCATCTTCCTCTCCTTGTGGCTTCCCGCTCTTTTTCTTGCTCTCTTTTTTTGGTCTTTCTTGGCTGGCTTTATCATCTATGGAACCACTCCTTTAGTTAGTTTTCAACTTTTCTCCTCTCTTTTTAGCTTTGATCTGCTCGTATAGTTTCCTTTCTTCCTCTGACATATTTTTGAGCTTCTCTTATTGTCGTTCGTAGATCTGCTATCTTTTTTCTCTCACTTAGCGATGGTACTCCTTCACTCTCTCTTTTGGGTCAGTTGTCCCTGCCAAAAATATACCACCATGACTCCCATTCTACTAGTTCGGATATTACCGCAGTTAACCATCTGGCCCAAAAACTGTTTGAATGATAATATCAAATTTTATATTAGAAGCAGAGAAAGTTTTTCAACTTTAACTGGATTAGGGATATTATACTTCAGTGCTATTTGGTGAATTAATTGTCTTTGCGCTTCCAAATACTTCAGTCTCTCGTTTAAGTGAATATCATCACATTTAAAATATCTAGATGCATATATTATAGTAATAAGACTTTTAAAAATGATTGCGGCTAATTGTTTCTTCTTAGATTACCAAGTCTTGGACCATTACCTAAAATTGTAGATTTTAAAGGAGAGTTACTCGAGTGTTCTTTCTCCATTCCAGTTTGGATAGTGTTTCTGGTTTTCATAGTTGTACTCAGTTTGTATTATGAAAAGTCAGCATTACTCTATTATTCAGCTTGATAGTTTTAGTTCATTTGAGGAGATCCAAGAGGTCGTCCTCTTTAATTGGGACTTCAAGAATTTATGATAATAAAAATACTTTAATATCTCGTGTCTAATGATAAATTACCAGCTACTGTGATTTTTCCTAGAGAGGACTTGCCTGTTTCATACTCTGAAATAGATGCAGCATAGTTAGCATCCTGTCTTCCCTCGCCCCTACTTCTTATCTACCTTAATGCATTTCCAGCCTTTCTGTAGGCACCCATTCCTATATCAATAGCAATAAGTAGGTTTTGATGATATATTTGAATCTCCCACTCTAATATATTGTTCTTCATCTTCCTCAACATATACTCCTTCTCCAATTTCTTGCATTTTGCTAGAACTTCCCCTATGTCCTTAAAAGTAGTTGATGGGAGGCTTTTTTATAGAGGTTGTACTGCTAATTGCTGCTTGGAGATTAGTTTTGCATTCTGTTTGGGCTTTGACCGTTTTAAGATTCCTATCCTCTTATGATTAAATAACAAGCTCTACTCTAAGACTAAAAATTATAATGATTGAAGAGGAGTGTTGCTAGTAGTTTGGAGAGCCTTTAATTTAGCTCTGCGCTTTGGGTTGTTAAAGAGCATTTGAAACTTTTTGTTAATGATCCAAAACCTCTTTCTGAGTTATTCTAGTTCCAAAAGCAATATTAGGTTTCTTCTTGTAGTTCTTGTCCCCACTACCATTCAATAAATTAATTCAGCAATCATTATATATTTAATCTCCCATTGCCAACTTGCACTATGCTCTCTAGTAAGTATCCGCAGAATATGAGTTTATCAAAGCTGATGACTTAATTCAAGAAATCCACTCCAGTGGTGAAATTTAAATTACCCTGAAGTTCCTCAGATGAAAAGTCTACTTGCCCAAACTGCTGTTCATATTCTAAATGCAAATTAAAAATTATTCTGACGCAATGTCAGGACCGAATTCTCTATCGATAACATTTATAGTGTGATCTACTAGCTGTGTCTTCATAGTAATGATTTTTCTTAATCGACAAGGTCCACTCACTTGAATCGAGTCGATACTTCTGAAACTTATCTACAAAAATAATTACTGTTTCTGGATAATAATTTAATCTCACCAAAACAGATTTCGACAAAGCTCTGGATATCAAATTGCAAATTTAGCCAAATGTTCTCTTTCAGTAAGTCTCCTCCAAAAGGAATGCGTGCATGGAGTGGCTACTTGATTATGTTGTCCTTGCCATATGAATAAGCTTATCCACTGCTGAAGATCAATCTGCGCTTAACTCTCTGTTAATCAGTAACAGTTACTTCAATTTACTCAAATAATCGACTATTTATTCCTTATAAATAATTGAGAAAAGCTTCTTATCAGTGAGCATAAGCTAAAGGAGTAAGAATGGTTGCACTAGATAAAGCTCTTAATGACGAGGGTCATCTGGAATAATTGCCTTTGTGGTAGAGTCAAACAGAAACACAAAACTCTTGCAACTCTTATCGTATGCCTTCTTAACACTGCCCTAAAATACCCAGTTCTTGATGCTCTCCTTATCTAAATATCATTTATTTATCCAGCTATTAGAAAATAATTTCAAGAATTAAAAGATTAAGTTAATTTTTGCAACTTCCACAAGGAATATCATTACTTTGAACGTTAAAAAGCTGTACATGCTTCCCATATTGATAAGAATTTTTGAACATTTTTATAGCAAAATTAATTATAGTTTAGATATAAATTTAATTTTATTAAAATTCAACTCATATAGATATAACAAATAGTAAATGATTTCTATATATTTATAGACTTTGTAATATTTTCTTTGCCTTTTCTCAAATAAATTATAAGTTTGCGGATTATATCTGAGTATCCTTAATTATTTTATTATCGCTCTTTAAATATTTTGAGTTGAGAAGGAGTTTTTTTAATTAAATAAAAAAACAAATTAAGTGTTATTGTGTAGATTGTTAATATATCGCGTTGAGAGAGAAATGGATAAAGATTTCCCTTTCTTTTTAATTAAATTATATTAATTCCACTTTATATAAACAACTACACTTCTTATATTCCTATTTAACAATACAAAATTAGAATCAATTAAATAGAGTAATTTAATATAAAATAAAATAAACTTATTCTAATTATATAATTGATTATCATATCTTCCCTATGTAAGATAAGACAACAATTTGAATGAAGCAATTATAAGTATACTTTCATAATATTTTGCTATTTATAAATTTGGAATTAATTTTAAATTAAAAATATCTCATTTTTGAGTTGTAATCTTCATTTCATAGCGATTTCTAAGTAAAGAATCTTCAAACCTCTTCTAACCCAGACTAATATCAGCTTAAATCCATAAATTATCAAAAATCTTTGCAGATACAGATAAAAACAGCAGGAAAATGGATCAACCTATAGACTAAAACAAAGGTTAAAAATTCATAACACTTTCAAATAGCACCAATAAAAAAATTCAAAATGGAGCAGCATCTTCAGCTGCTTACACCAACAGTACTCAAAACCAAACTAACTCTTCTTAGGCATATCAATCTTAAGGAAGCCACAGTAGGTAGTTCAGTAGCAACTACCCTAATACAAATAGTGTTGGTGTTGGATTAGAAAACAATATTTTTCATATAATAATTGTCCTTAAATTAAATATGGGTGCTAATTTTGGGAGCAGTAATGGCTATATTGCAACACAGCAGATGATCGGAGGTCTAACCAACTCCTAGTATCATCCGAAGGAAATTTAAGGTTCTAAGGTAGATTAAAACATGAATGTCCAAGCATACTAGCAAGCTAATGGAGCTATCAACCCATCTACTAAATTCTCCAGATACAGCAATATTGAAAATAGTACTACTAGTAACTCATAACAAATTTAATTCTTTCAATATGACTCTAAGTTAATAAATTGAAGAAGGATAAGCTCGCAATTTTAAAAACGGGGATGGTGTTAATGGAAGAGAGGAAAACAGCTCTCCATTACTAGCTACAGATATTTATAAATCAAAGTAGAAAATAGGGGCATCAGGCCGCAAAGGACACTAAGTTTCTCAATTATAGCATTAATTTTTTCAATCAGGAGGCTTTAAAAACGCAGCTAAAAATCACAGTTCGTTAAATAGATCGATGGATATCACAGGCGCCAATAATCCAGAGCAAAACTTAATTTTAAAGAACTAGTATTCTTAATCTCAAAATCCTAACTCGGTTCAATAGATCTAAGCCAATTATTTTATTAAATTAGACAAATTTAATATTTTAAATGGGTCTAGCTCTCCAAATAACTTCAATATCAAGCTGAACTAAATGAACAACAATACTTTAAATTGTTTATAATAGATTTAAATCCTGTGAGTGTTTTGTAACAGTTTCAGACAATTTAGTCCAACCAGCAAGCAGCAACTCACAAACGAAATTAATCTTTGCAAGGAATAAATCTTAGTGCTAACCAGATGATTAACGGACTACCGAACTCTGGAATAGGTTTGGGCCTTGCCAATAGTCAAGGCAAGAAATTAATTTCACTCTCAATTGATAACAAAAAGGGTTTAAATGCTTTAATGTAGAACAACTAAAGACCATCTTCAAAATTAGGAAGCACTTTTATGGATATTAATTTTCACTAATGACAGCTATATGAGTGGGCAAGCTTCATCCTTGAAGTAATCAGATGCACCCAACTCCAGAGGCTCTAGATTTGTAACTTCTAACAATAGAAGACTCACTTCCCTAGACTAGGATTCTTTCAATAGCGCCCAAGATTAACTTAGACTAGGTAACTCTTCAGATATTTCAAACTCAAATATGAACTCTAATATCAAAGCTAATCTTTTAGATGGTTTATAGCTATTATATATTATGGCAGCAAAATGCCATTGCCAGTTGGCGGGGGAATAGGAGTGGGTCTTGGGAACACAAATTCTAGTTTTAAGAGTGGAACAGTTTCTTAGCAGCCTGGTGGAGGAGTCAGTTAGTAAAATAGTAGACCTAAGACTTCTCAAGGATACAATAGTTTGAAGCACTTAAAAATATTTCAAAAATATTTCAAGATAGCATTTCTCACTAAGAATTTTTAAAATTATTAGATATAAGCCATAGCAAGTGCAGACTAGCACTGTGAATCAAGGAATGAGTTATTTAGACAAGTATAACAGTGCTACTACTATGTAAACGACAACAGGGACTGATCCATCTTAGGATCTTAATTGTAATTAGTAATGCATTTAATCTCGACTTAAAAACTGAGTTAGATTCGATGATGCAAGGAAGGAATCGTGCCTTGACTGATGGCCTTAATGGATCTTCTTAGCAGCCAAAGTCATTCATAATAAAGAAGAATGGTGGCGAGAAAAATGAAAGCCTTAGATCTTACCTCAGAAAAAGCCTTGATTCATCATAAACTAGGTAGAAGCTTAGTCAGGACCAGCCTAATCAATCTACTTAAGCAAATAGCAACATCGATGCCAGCAGATAGAGTAATAACTACTCAGCTACTTTGCCTTCTGCTCACACTAAACCGACTCTTACTAACTCCTAGACCAAACAAGAAAATAACATGAATAGAAGTCAAGATGGAATGTAGCACAAATTTCATAATACAGAAAGAGAGACTTCTCTAAGGTAATAACTGGACAGTAATAATAGCTTCAATAGTAGCAAACTATCAATTTATCTCCACTTAAGACTCATAAATCTAGTGTGCTTACCAAGAAGGCAACTAATTTAAATAACAGCAGTTTGAATTAAGAGTAGTACTAAATAATGAATGAGCAAAAGCAATAATTGATGAAATAGATTTAACTGCAGAGTCAAACTATTGAGGGAAGGAACGAGTAACTAAGTAGATAGAGTGAAGAAAGAACCAGTGTTTCTTATTTAAAGTAACAATTCAGAACTATTTAGGAGAAAAGTGCAAGTGGAACAGTTGGAGCGAGGAAGGTTTAGCCTATTTAGAATTCTAGTATCGAGGATAAGAAAGAAAGTGGGGCTGGCACTCATAGTGTAATTAGTGGAACAAGTAATTCAAGAGTCCAGACAGCACATTAAAAAAATAGAAGTGGCTCTAATTTCAATCCTGGGGTTTCAATGCTCAAAGCCAATCAATAACTTGAGGATGTGAATCAAACTATAGACCAATCTCTGAAAACGCAATTATAGTTAAGAACTTAATGGAAAATCAAATTAATTTATATATTTAATTAAAATGGCTTAAATTAGTAGCAATTTGAAGTATGTCCATAATTTAAATAATTATTACACAATTCAATTCAGCATCAAATTATAAGATTTTAATTTCCTTGCAACTTTTGATTAGGTGTGCTCAATAAAAAATTATGAGGTACACAAAAATTTCTGAATTTGATATTTGGAGTATCGGAGTTTAAGGCGAAGTATATCTCACTACTGAGCTGTGGAGGATGATTTAAGAAGAAACTCATGCTAATTTTTTATGATATATCGAGCAAGCTTAAACATGGTGCAAATAAATCTGTGATTTCAATTTACACGAAGTTGCATCACTCCATTTATTATTTGAATAAATCACCGTTTTTAATTTAATTTTCTACTATATTAAATTTTTTAA
The DNA here is from genome assembly GCA_027382625.1 of Tetmemena sp. SeJ-2015. Classification (NCBI taxonomy): domain Eukaryota; phylum Ciliophora; class Spirotrichea; order Sporadotrichida; family Oxytrichidae; genus Tetmemena; species Tetmemena sp. SeJ-2015. Next base: position 20,956 of record JAJKFJ010020845.1, read on the forward strand.
TTATATTTCTCTTGAAGATTTACCCAAGGCTAAAAAGTCAAAATCAGAAGAGAGACCTCAATCACGATACAAGACTCCATCAACTAAAGCTAATACTAACGTTGGAACATTTAACAATATGAGAGCTTCAATTACTTAAGAAGTTTCTACTCAACCTTCTGATACTTAAAATGCTGGAGGAAAGAAAGTTGATAACTGCGTTTCTAAATTTGCATTCGCTACTAAGACTGGATTTTCTCCAAGCAATCCATACAAAACAAACTAAGACTCCTTCCTCGCCATGCCTCATCTAGGAGAGTACAGGAGAACACATTTCTTTTCTGTTTGTGACGGGCATGGAGTTTATGGAAAGGAAGTCAGTGACTATGTGAAAACTTAGCTTGGACAAAGAGTGGAACTTGAAATTAAACAAATTTTTGACAATGCAAAGCAAATGCAAAGAGTTGTTGATTCCAACGAAGTGAAGGAAGCCTTAGCTGTGAGCTTTAGTTTCGTAACTCACTTGAAATATAATATCTTTTATAAGAATCACTAGTTGTATACTGCTTCAAACATCGATATATACTTTTCAGGCTCTACTTGTGTTTCGGTCTTAATAGTTGGAAATAAGGTGTTCTGCGCTAATGTTGGAGACTCGAGAGCTGTATTAGCTAGAGAAGTAGATGGGTAGCTAGTAGGATTCCCTTTGAATAGGGATCATAAGGCTTCTGAGCCAGACGAATCTTCCAGAATCCACAAAGCCGGAGGAAGAATTGAATCTTTCAAAGATGCTTAAGGAAGGTATAGTTCAAATAAAATTTGGTTGGCAATAATATTATTTGAAGGTAGCTAGGACCTTTGAGAGTGTGGCATATGAACGAGAATATCCCTGGCCTGGCAATGTCTAGATCTTTTGGAGACCATGCTGCAGTAGAAGTTGGTGTGATTTCAGAACCTGAGATTCTTGAAATGAATTTAATCGAAGACGATAAGTTTATTGTCATTGCAAGCTTAAATTAAAATGATTGATTATATTTTAAGCGATGGAGTGTGGGAATTCTTATCTAATGACGAAGTAGTTAGAATTATATAACCACATTATAATAACAATAGTGCCGAAAAAGCTGCTGAGGCTCTAATTAGAGAGTATTTATAAATTATTTAGTCTTTGAAAAGATGGAAGCAAGAAGAAAACGTAGTTGATGATATCACTTGCATTATTATGATAAATAATATTTTCATTGAAATTTGAGTAAAAAATATTTACTCAATATAATTTTCCTAACTATCTAGTGAAGAGTCACTTGTTTGATTGATTGCTCGTATTTAAGAGTTATTTGATATGATAAAGTTTTATTATATATGTTCAATTTATACACAATCATAAGAATGATTATTATATGAATTTGAGAAAACTACTTAATTTGGTCAAATTTCACCTCATTGTAGCTCACATTAAAATTTCAGTGTGACTAGAAAATTAATTTAATTAACCTATTTTATTTTCTTAAAAAAATGAATCTAGAACCACTCTTGCTTGAGAGAAAATCAAAGTCAATAATGAACAATGAATATAACAACAGTGCGCCAACTGGTAAACTATTGGAGCTACTGATGTCCCCAGGTACAAAGAATTAAGACTAAGAAATTTTGATAAGCCTTCAAGAAATATAGATGAACTAAGTGGATGCAGTTTTCTGCAGGTAAGTTGTTTAATTTGATAATGAGTGTTAAATATATCTTTAGAATTGCTTATTGCCCTCAGTGTGGGGAAATCTATCACGATAGAAATCATGCCTGTAAATATTCCCTTCTGCCTTCACTGTATATGCTAACACTGCCTCAGATAGCAACTAATGGGTTAGGTAGTAAATCTAAGCAGCACTCAAGGGGAAGTTATAAACAACGCTAAGTCTCATACTTTTATGGTTAGCTGTGTCTAATAAGAAAATTAATTAGCTTAAATTTAAAATTAGTTAAGAATTTAATGAATGCCAAAAAGTGGGCAACTATGAGTCATTACAAGAGGTAGAAATGGAGTTTGAATTTAACTACGATGTTCTAGCATTAGCTTATAAGCATAGGCCTAAACTAGCTTAAAAGGCTCATTAAGTTTATGATAACAAGTAATAAAATAATAAATTCAGTTTATATGAATTTATGATCTTCCTTTAGAAGATAAGCAACTAATTGATGTTATTCTAGTCAATAAAAAGGCGATCGATTAAGAAAGAATGAATTAAGATATCAAGGCACTTCAACTCATCAACTACTTTTTTCTTTAGCAATATATTTTCCTATTTTTAATTAGCAAAAAAGCTAGTAGAAAGTACTTTAGCAAATGAGAGAAGAAGTTTTATGTTTCAAGTGCTATGGAAATTTCGATGAAGCAATAAAAGTAACCCCTAATCTTAGATGGGTGCACTCAAAAAGCTTTGCAGAACCTGCTATAACCAATTTTATCAGAGAGCAAGTAGAAACTAAGTAGACCAGGAAGCTCCTAAGTCTAATTAAATTTCTATTCATTGATAATTTTAGAATTACCGAATGAGAAAGACTTCAGAGTAGTTTTTTGCATATTTTGCGGTAAGGACAGACAGTACAAAGAGGTGAGTGAAACAATGCAAAAATGGATTATTCTTCAGAGTAAGAAGAAAAAGATAGTAATGAAGAGAGAACTTGAAGCAATAGAGTAGGCTCAACAACCAGCTGTTTAACAGATAGAATAGGAGCTTCAAAAGCAAAGCACTCTCTAGAAAAGAGTAGTATTCAGGAATGATCCAAGAACTTCACCCAAAAGCAAGATGGTAGCATATGATTCTGCTCATGATACTAAGAGGTAGAATACAGGAATGGTCAAGCCTAAAGGATCTTGATGCTCATGAAGATACCAAATCAAATGGTAGCAATTTTGTGTAAAGGATATCTAATGGATAAACTTTAATGATGAACAGGAGACATAAATCTATTATGCCTGCTGATTAAAGAGAAGTAGTTTGCAATATGTGTAGTGAGATGTTCAATAAGTTCAATAGGCCTATTTTAATAACTAAGTGTCCCTGCTCTTAGGTCCATCAGATGTGTGAGGAATGCTTTAAGAATACAGTACTCAGACAATCTGCCAAAGATAGAACTCTCTTCAAACTTAAATGCTTAAATACTGGCTAGAAAACGGTCTTAAAAAGCTATAATATAGCCTCAAAGCAGCAACTTATTCGATTACTATATGAATCCCAGGAATAGATCTCAATTTAAAATAAATCAAGAGCTAAACTATTTCAAATGTTTTTTTTGAATAATTTCCAATTCAGTATTTTTGTTTTTGGTTTATTGAGCTACATATATGAGACTGGCCATAACAGAGTTAAAGCATTCATAGCTGAGAAAGAGTTTGCAGAAAAGTAAGGGTTACAAATTGAAGTAGATGATTCAATTTAAATTGAGTTTTAATTTATTGAATTAAATCTTATTCTGATGATGTCGATTAAAGCATCTTGAACGAACAAGAATCTCCCTTACCTGAGAAGAGTAAAATGCAATAAGAAATAAGAGTTAGTAATGGGCAAGGATGACTATTTTGAATTTCAGCAAAACTCTAAGCCATAACTAGAAGATGATGAAGATTTAAGTAGACACATTTCCCCAGTCAAATCTGAAAGGTCACAACACAGTGCACTTGAAAGAAAATCTATTTTAAAGGAAAGAGATTTAAAATTTAATAAACAAATATAAAACATTTTATTAGGATTAAAAAACGATTATTCTGCTTGTAAATATGTAGAGATAACAAACTATTTATTATTTATAAGCTAAGGACAAGATGACTTTTTAAATTTTTTAATTAAAATGTGAGATTAAGTAGACAATTTCCCCGTAAATCTGAAGGTACAATGCACTTGAAAGAAAACTATTTTAAAGAAGAGATTTAAATTTAATAAACAAAATATAACATTTATTTAGATGTAAGAAAGAGAGGTAGCTTGCCTCGAGGAGAGTAGAGTTAGGCAACTCCTAGCAAAATATTTAAATTTTTGAAAAAAAACAAAAATTTTATTTATAATAATTTGTTGAAATAATGTTTAAATTTTAAATT
>JAJKFJ010020846.1:0-29318 GCA_027382625.1 Tetmemena sp. SeJ-2015
TCGTCATAATTTTAGCTAACTCTACTCTAAATTATCTATCTCACTCTAAAACTAAGGATCTCACTTGATTTTCAGCTATCGGGGTCCAGAACTATCTAGAGCATTGGTAGAGACTTTTTGACCTTTGAGTATTAGAGTTTAATTTAATTTTGACTTCACCCCTGATTCTTACAATAATCTCGAATTTAAATAGTAGTGACTCCATGTTTAGCAAAAATCTACTTCAAGAAAATAGTAATCAAGATGTGGCACAACAAACATCTAAAAGGTAAAAAGGCATTAAAAAATCTTAAAAATGATTAAAAATAAATGATAAACCTTTGGAGACAAGTCAAAACCCATAAGTAGTAAAAGGAGATTACAGGTATTCAAAACAAGCAGCCAAATTTGAAGACCCAAAATTCGAACAGCAAGTGTAGAAATGCTATGAGAGTGGGTACTTGCTTCCATATGTTACTACATAGGCATCTAAAGAGGATTTATTATATTTATTTTCATTTTAGAGTTCGAGCAATTAGCAAGACAAACATCTACCATAAACAATTAAATACTTTCTTTTTATTTTATAATAATTCGCATGAAGTGTCTTCAATTCTATAAAAGGATTCTTCTCTATTTAAAACTTCCAAAAGAAAAAACCTTGAGATTAACTGACATGATTAACAATCTTTTACTCTTGATAAAATTGACTTTAGCCTAAATTATGATTAGTAAAAGTAGCTGTTAGACTATTAAGCTAATAATTTAGCTAGCGATAATTCATCTTCTAAATTAAAAATAAGAGAAGGTAATTATTAGACTGGCTCATAGCATAGTCTGCAAAAGATAAAAAATGAGAACAGTCAGCTATTGATGGAAAACAGAGACAAATTAATGTTTAAACAAAAATCAATTGAACAAGATGATTCTCAAAAACACTAAAATAAGTTTCAGAGTGCAAGCTAAAATAAGCTTTCAATTGAAATCAAAGAGGCCTTAAAATTTTACTCAAGCTTAACAAGTTCAGTAGATAAGATCCCAAAAAGTAAAGAACAAGCAGACTTATCCAATCAAGAACGCAATAATTTAAAATCAGACAACACCAATAACACGATTCAGGATGACTTTCACATCAAACTTAAGAAAACAATGTCTCAAGTCATGTTTAAAAGATTTTAAAAGCCCTAACTTCAAGAGGATCTTCTAAATAGATCTTTATCTTAAATTAAAAAAAGATTATTTAAATTAATCTTTAGATTTTTAAAATAAAATAGGGACTTTATAGATTATATTCTCAATCTTTAATTGACAAGTATAAAACTAATATGTCCATAGAGTAATTTATTAAGCCTGGAAGTTAGAGAGAGGAGCAAGCAGAAATTGATTCTTAAAAGGAGGAACGGAAGTTAAACTCTCTCAAATATTACATTTTTTTATTTAAAAATCTTCATCAAGACTAATATATAGGCTGAAAAGAAAATAAAATTAAGAACTTTTTAGATACATTTTTTACAAAAGAATCACAAAAATAGTTTTAAAATTAGTTTTTAATTACTTTGACCCAAAAATAAGTTGGTTTGTGTTTTTAATCGCAAAGCTCTTCATAATATGCTAAATGAGCGAGGTAGTTGTAAACTACTCAATTTTAATCTTTCTTAAAAAATCTAATAAATATTAATTAATCTAAACTTTGTAAGTGAATTATCTTTATCCATTTGAGACCTAATATATAAAAAAAACTTGCAAGTTAAATACTAAAATTGCCTTTTAGTAATGATAATTATGCCTTGAGAGTTATTTTTTCTCTAAATCTTAAGTTATAGTAAAACATTACTTCACTGATTAAGCTTTGATTTAATCTCAGACATCCATGTTAATAAACAAAATCATAAATGATTTCTGACCAAAGCTTAAAATCTTAATTGTATGAAATAGCCTTCTAGATGAAAATCACAGCAACATCTCTTTAAATTTATTGGGCTTTTTTTGCCAATTTTTGCTTAGAATACCTAGTAGAATCATTATTTTTATAAAGGTGAGTCCCCTCCCCCTATTCTTTTCGTTTTAAATAGTTAGAAATTTTGAATGGTAATAAATATCTAATGAATCACTTTAAGGAAGCTGATAGAGATGATAGAATTATCAAATTTCAAAAGAAAACTTAAAATCAACAGAAAACAGAGCGATAGAATTAAAATATGCCTCTTCTTCTCTCAAATGTTCAGAAGTCTAAAAAAGATTAGAATGAGTTCAAACCTAAAAATTTAAACTCATTAGTTGCTAATAACCAAGGCTAGTGTAGGAGATAATTTGTGCAACTTGACTAAAAACAAATGAGGGATTAGAAGATCGACTATTTTCTCTCAAATACAATAATGGCAGATCAAGAAGAGTAGGAGGAAGCTATTATGGATCTTTCTATAAACTCTTTAGATAGAAATCTCTATCTTTATTTTTATTTATCAAAACTTTAAGCCTTAAGCAAACAGAAACAGAAAAAGGAATTTCATTATGGGATGAATAGTATTAGTTTATCGAGAATTTGTATTTCTTAAATTCAAAGTGATTTAGACAAATATTTTATCTGAATAAATTTTTATTAATAAATTTAGAATGAAAATGGAGCCAGAAAGGGCAAGGAAGGAGAAAGTTAAGGCATCTTAAAATATTATTAATAGATTAAAATATTGAAACAGACTGAGTAATAATTGAAAGCTTTCACTCTTTGAAAAAAGGATGGGTAAGTTAAAGATAATGTCTATATTTTAAATAAAAGTTCTATTTGAGACATCCACCAATGCAAATGATAAGCTTGATGTTGTTTTGCTTTCTCTAATCGGTTTAAGGCAAATTTTTCTTCTTCCAATATTCTATCTCCTCTTAGCTAAGGAGGACTTCTTGCTTGTTAGAATCGTATATACTTGGATTTAATTGTAAATAACATAAATTCTCGACGAACAAATGCTATTCATCTCATAATCTTAATGATGGTACTACGAACAAGCAAGTTAGTAATGCAAACTTTAATTTACTTAGCGCCTGGGAATAGGATGAAGACTTGAATATTTTTAAAGTACCGAAGAGAAACGAATTTAAAAGAATAGACTTATTGAGCTTTAAGCCACTTAGCTACAGATTTACAAGGGAGGATACTATATAGTCAGAAGCTACTTTATCAAAATAAAGATTAGATCTGACTGCAGAGAAACAGCTTAAACAAACTAATTAAGTCAATGAACTAGATGACTACTACGGATTGGCAGAAAGTCTTTATAACTAATAAGAAGGAGTATTAGTTCTAGATAGTAGAAGACTTTCCTTTTAAAATCTAAGGTAATCAGAATAAAATGGCAAGCATAGCATTCATACAAATGACGCCATCTTTTGTTAATAAATTTCTATAATTTGAATTTACTCCATCAAGACTAATACCAATAAAACTATTCCATAAACCAAAACTTTGGAAGATTGTAATAGTGACGAGGAAGTTTCACAAACAAATTCCTCTTCTATTTTCCCGACTGATTATTCTATTTCGAGCAAAAAAGAATATTTTAGCTAGCTTTTGTTCCAAGAAAAGCTACTCAAAAAGAGAAACTAATCGCTTAATTCTATGACCAATCAGCTCAGAATATTACTAAATCCTAATAGGAGAATTCAGAATAAGCTAGTTCAAAGATCTTAGTTCATTTTTTAAATACCATATTTTTAATTTAATAGTTTTCTAACCCTCAACAACTCTTCAACCAGATGGTTAGACTTACAAGTGTTTACACTTAATAATCTTAAAAAAATAAAAAACTGAACTCTAGTAAGCCAATCCATTCTTAAAATGTATCTCTTGGTAAATTGACTAAGAAATAGCCCTATCAAATGAAATTAGTTTTTATATTTTTAATAAAATGTTTCTGTAGCTTAACTAATAAAGCATACAGCCATTTGATGAATCAAAGGAGAAGAAGGACTCCCAACTAGGCTTTGATTCTGATTATGAAAAAGCTGATAATGAACTTGTGGGTCCTTTTATGATTAGAAGAAAAACTAATTAGCAAACTAATGACCAATCTGGAGAGAAATCAAAGATAGGGACTAAGCTCTTGATGATGCCAGTCTTAATGCAAAATAGGTTGATGACTCAATAAACCAATCAACGTGAACGGTTGAATAAAGTAATAATTTCTCAAGCTTAGAGTAGCTCCAATTAACACCTAAATTTAAACAAAGTAGATCAAAACACCACTCTTTAGGAAATTACTTAAAATTAGAGCAAAAGCATGGCGAGTCTTCATGTAATTCCTGCAATTACAAACGAAGGTGGCTATTAAAAGAATTATCAAAAGCTCTCTCCCTTTTTATAAATAACTTGAGATTAGTTTTATCGCACTTATAAAGCGACCATCATATCTAATAAGTAAATCTTCATTACAGTTGAAAATCAAATGATAAATGAAATTAAATTAAAAATAATAAATGAAGAGTTGTAAAATTTTAGATGCTAAAATTTGAGCTCTATAGCTCAACATGACTTATTGGAATATAGTATGAGTTTGTTCTTTTGCCATTACAACAGGAGAACTCTGCGAAGAGATATTGATTATGCAAACTCTAAATAAAGAAATGAGCTAGGCTTTCAAACTTATGAACGAGGTAGCTCTCTCCATACATATCCTACTAAGAATTACAATTATGAAAGTTGCTTAGATTTTAATGCTTAATCAAATTATAATAATTTCACTTTAAAAATTAACACTTCAACTGCAAATATATATAAAATTATTATATTTATCGCAGGTCAGAAATTAAGGGAAAATAGAATGTAGTAGAAAGTAAAATAAATGAGAAGAAAATCAGTGACAGTTGAGTTTCTCTATAAATAATGTCTTGTGCAATCTTTATAAGTAACGATTAAATATTGCCAACACGGAATATTAATATTTAACGTCTTTTAATTAATTTGAATTAGAAATGTCTATTCATATATTCCTCATTTTATTGTCTTCTCATTTCATTTCTGAATGCCTCGAAGAATGAGCGAGATTGTTTATTTTCTTGCTATTCTTGTTTCAGCTGCCTCTCTTCTTCGAACCAATTTCTAAGTCTCCAATCCCGAAAAAAGTGGCAGTTTTATTTTTTAATTCCGGGAATACAATATTAAATTGATTTAATGAGATATTATAATTAATAAAAAAGATCTCTTAAGCAGCCCTACCAATATTAATTTAATTTTTTAGTTGAATTCTCAGCTATATAAAAAATTACTTAAACAATAAAGAGTCTTAAAATATATAAGGACAGATAAAGCTTTTTCAAGACGGTGTTAATTGCAAGAAAATTATACTTTCCTAATTAAACAACTATCTACTTGTATTTATATGATTAACTAATAACCAGAGAACATAGATAAGAAATTGAGAGTACTGCGGGCAGCATATCTCGCTACTAAGAGGCGCTAAGGAAAAGATTAAAGAAGAAACTCAATAATCTTTTGATAATCAATCTAAAAAGCTGCAGACAAAGGTGTTTTTCAATTTTAACTACTTTGATTTAGAAACTCTCCATTTATTATTTTAACTAATCACTTATTTTATTTTTATTTCTACTATTATGATATCGTATCTTCCCTATAATAATTGATTAAAAAATTAGGTGCTTAAAATTGTGTATTATTTCAAAATAACGAAAAGATTCTCTTTGCTGACATTCCAGCTTTTAACCAGGAGATCAAGTTTGACTCATCAAATATCATGCTGAGGAATTGACATCGCAAGTTCATCCTAACATCACATAACTATGACTTATAAATTATCCTCCAACTTATATAATTCAAACCATTACGAAACTCGAAGAATCTCCCACGCTTTTTTTAGCTATTAAATTTTAAATAAAACGTAAAAGAGAGCAGCTCAATCTCTCAGAGAACTTTCTATTAAATCATCTCAATCCAATCTATGAGTCAGAATCAATTTCTCAGGCAAAATTAAGCCTTCTCCACTCTTTCAAATTTTATTCTTCCAACTCTTTAAAGTTAAACAGCATCTACACCCAAGTTAACTATGATACTGAAATTTAGTCTGAGATCACATTAAAATTCCTCCGATAATACAATTCCTTCATAAGATCAGCTTCACATATAGTTAAAGCTTGTTGTTGTGTAATCGCTATTTTACTATCGTAACGATATTATCTTAGTGTAAAATGAGTTGCTTATATATTTAATTATTCTGCAGGCTCACAGACCTTACTAGGAACAGACTCTCAGCTTTGCAAAATATATCTTTATCAATGAACTTTAGCACTACTCGAAACTCTCAGAAGAATTGTTCCTCAGCGAAAGCAAAAATATCAGTATAATCCCATTGATGGCTAAAACTTTCACCCCATTAAATATGATTGTAAACTTAGTTATTCGACTCCTACCAAATAATTTGCCTGCCTTACCTCTCCATTCATTCAAGTCCTGAACAGTATTATTGCTTGAGATTGATAAGGTAACTTCTGAAGAGATAGTGTGAGACTTTTAGTAGATATCCACACTTATTTAAGCCTGAAGCTATGAGGAGCTTGATAAAAGTTCCATGCAATAAAAGATAATTTTATTGCGAAATGATATTTTCTAGATCAATCCAATTCTACTCTACTGAGAAAAAAAAATAATCATCAGTTGAGCTCTAGGGACAATATTAGACTTGGATTGGCAGTATTAAAATTTTTTAAAGATGAATCAATTAGCTTAATTACCTGCAGTCACATAGCCTTTCCTCTAATTATACTTCCTTCAAAAAATTCTTCCAGGAACTACTTAATAAATTAACTCATTCAATATTTATGGCTTTTGCGATGCTTTTCTAACTTGCTATCTTATTAAGTTTGAGTAAACTCTGAAATTTTTCATGCCCTTAAGATCTTTATTCGTACCCTTGAAGCAAACTAGGCAATTTTTGTTTCGAATTTCTATTACAATTCTTTAAAGTTCCTCTCCATCTGTTTTAGTTTTTCCCATACTACTTCTTCTATTAACTTGAAACCCCATTTTTAAAGCATTTCAATACCCTCTTATAATTTTCCATTTGTAATCCACAGAAATATGAAGCCATTGTCTTGAATTTTGTGACAGGAATTTCATGAATTGATTTGTCTCTCATAGTTTTATACTTAAGTCTTAAACCTGCCCAACTCCAAGATGGGTCTATGATAACGATGTTGAAAAGCTTTCCAGCTCTTTTCACTTCAATTCCTGAAAAATATTTCAAGAATTGCTTGCTCATAACATTTATTTGAATCCAATTACTGGGATGCTCCCTTTGTCTTGATCCTCAATAATATATCTGCTTGAAAGAAACTCTTGCATTTATCCTAATACTTTTTTTTTCTTTCATCTGTGGAATCTGTGATGATAGTAGTTGCTTTTACGAAAGAAGTTTGCTTGAGTCTACACTGAAACTATTTAGATATGTCATTGTTCTCTCGCTTTCACTTATCATTTCATGGGATTTATTAATGCGCTTGATCATGTAAGATGGAGATAAGATTTTTCCGCAGTACTTTCTGGGTACTTTTTTTTTACCTTCTATCTTTCTCTTCTTATTTATAGACTCCTTTCTTCACTGGTGGCTTCAGATATATAAATTAAAAAAACATTACAAATAATTATTCTCTTTATTGCTTATAGCTATAAGCTTGGGTCATTAAAATATCCAATTCATATCTTATTTTAATATAAATTAATTTCTTCATAATTATTAACCTTCCAACTTAAAAATCAAAGATGGAAGACTTTTTGAAAATGAAATAAGTCTTATTATTAGTAAGATTTGGAAGTCGAGCTCTCAACCCAATGAGAAGAAAACTTATTTTTCACTCAGAAATCTGCCAAATCATGAAGATGAACCCTGCAACTCTTATTCAATTACTCTAGGAAGATCAAAACGATGCTAACATCAGCCAAGTCTTCATATAATTAAAAGGAAGAGGGCTAGAATTCCTTCTCAATCAAATTAAAGAGAGTGTCCAAATATAGAGAATGAGATTATAACAAATTTTTTATAGATGAGCAATAATTTATACGTATCTCAGGCCTCACGAATGTCTAACCACCATTCATTTTTTATTCAACTTTTCCATTTAAAACGATCTCATTTTCTACTCAGTTGCGCAAAATCTATAAATAAGCTGTAGTAAAACAGAAAGTAAATGTTTAATTTAAAATAGCTACTATAGAAGAGCTCTGATATTTACGCCGATTATTTATTTAATCTAAATCATTAATTCAAAGAGTAGCTTTGACAAGAAATGAAAATCCTCTACTTAGAATTACAAATCAGATTAAAGAGTACAGCAACTGAAATACAATCTTTTAAGATCAACAATTTAGAAGGTACAAAAAACTTCAGCATTAGTAGGGGCCATGAATAGCAAACCTCCTTTCTCTACGCATTAAACAGGAATCGTTCTATAAATTAGGAATGATTAATTAATTTTCTTTCCTTTCTTTATGAGAAGTAAGAATAAAAGAGGCGAATAAGTAATTGTTCTAGATAACCTCAAAATTCATCATCGAAAAAATGCTTAAGCTTTATTTGTCTAAAATGAAAGAAACTTAATTTTTTTATTTCTCCTTATAGTTTAGAGACTCTTTTCTTCAACAAAAAACTAATTTAAACGAAAAAGTTAATAGCTTTCAGCAAGGGCTTAAAGTTTAACTAAAATAAATAGATTAACAGAGCATTCAATAAGATGAGCAATTAAATTATAAAATGACTTTGCTCTAGAGATTATGGAAATTTATGTTTTTCTATAGTATAATTAAATAGTTTATCAAATAATAAAACTCAAAGTGCTGGTCATATCCATCTCAATAGCTCTAGTTCTTTAATCTTATGAGCTAGAAAAAAGGGGTTTATAAGCTATCTCGGCAACAAGCCTTTCTGATTCCCTCTAATCTCTTAAATTCTGATAAGTGACTGCCACTATTTGCTTCTTCCTTTTCTTACAAGGATAGCTTACTATACAACTGAGTTCTTTCTTACATTTTATATTAAATGCAAGAGTGTAAATAATAACTTAGAAAATGGAATTTTATGACCTTTGGACACCAGCTTTCTGAAAGCAGAATAAACTATTTTTTCCTCATTATTATTAGCAGGGTCATTTCTCAGTTAGGAAGTAAAACTTACAAAAGTTTTGAGTAGTCCAGTGAAACAGTGTTGACTATGTTAAAGAAGAAAGTACGATCGATCTGCTTCCCTCCAGCTGGCATGCCTGGCAGGAAGTTAGCGAGTACAGAGTCGCTGATGAGATCGTCTATTATGTTTTGAGAGCTCATTAAACTTTGGTACTTTGATGATCCCCACCGATGACATGAGAAGTAGTTCTCTCTTGAATACTTGCCTCATAATATCTTTTTTGATTGTGTCCATTGGAGGTAGTTAGTTTTGAGTTTTATGATTTATAAGTCATCACTAACCTTCAATAGCTCCTCTCCTCTGAAGTTTAAACATCTAATTATCTGGAATTCCTTTTCATCACTTGGCTTTTCATTTCTATAATCGAAGTTACTTTCTGCTAATGAAGTAACTAACAGCTGAAGATAGAGATTTCTATTTAAAATCGATAATAAAATAAATAATTTGTATATGGTAACTTGGAATTCAGTTTGTTGTTTTCGAGAGTAAATTTGCTTGCATCAGGAGTGTCAGATTGTGAGTGTCGAAGAAAAATGACTTAAAGTGACGCATAATTCTCTATTATAGGGTGAATACGAATTCAGAATCGAGAGTAAGAGATATTTTAGATAAATTCACAAGTAGAAGTGTATTGAAGACCTGAGGTTCAAATGGTGAACTCCTAGATCAGTCATTTTATTTTTTATCAAAGTTCGAATCCTACAGGTAAAGCTCTTATTTAATTTTTTTTAAAACAAATATTTTTAGTAGCAGTAGTAGCAATAACAACAAGATTTGCAAAAACAGTAATAATTGAAGAGATATTTAAAATGAAAATGAAGAAAATGATGAGGAAGAAAATTATTTAGCGGAATAAAAGGTTTAAAAGAGGAAAAGTTTGAAAATAAATAAGGAATATTTATAAAAAGTTAAATTCAAATCTGATATAGTTAGGCTTGAAAGAACGCATTTAAAGATCAAGTGAGTTATTTATCTAGAGATTTTTTTATGAAATCAACCATCATTTTTCATATCTTTTTCGTAATATCTCCAATCCATTTATATTCACCCTATATTTTTGAATTTAAATAAGAATATGCACTCAATACATTTTGAATTATTTTAAACATACAATAGATACAAAGTAACTATAATCTTCTTAACTTAAACTATCTTTCATAAATAGAAACACTCGAGCTGAAAATATTTCTCCAATCTCAGATAGACTCTATGATTCTCACTCCTTAGAAATGTTAAAAAGACTTCGCAAAATTGGAAATCTTGAAGAAGATATTACGATAGCTAATCAGAAGTGGAGGGATACATCCTTCTCTCATTTAACCGAGCAACCACGCTAGTAAAAGCTTAGAGTCTACTTCTTCTGCCAATTTACCTCAAAGGCTTACCAGCCCAGACAAGTTTGAAAAGAGAGAGAGACATCTATATAAGAACATTATGCACATCTCTTTTAGTTTTTTAAGGGATTCAGATTGTACTTCAGGGAGCTAATCAAGCTAAAGAATTACTAAAAGGAACCTTTTAAATGTACTTCCAAATATAAAATCAGCCGCATCATCAAAACAGAGCGATAAAATGTGAAGCGCACTTATAAGCGAAGAATGTAATAAGGAGTGCAAATCAAAGATGAGACGAATCGCCCTCTTCAGGCTATCTTAGAGAAGGCTGGCTATGATGAAAGAGGCTCTCAGAGGGGAAAAAAATTAGTGAAAGTTCGAATCTCAATGAGCAACAAGGAACAGCCATACTTAAACGTCTTCTGTAAAGCTTTATTCATCTAGAGAAGGCCTCATAAGATAAAATAGTAGACTCTCTACTACAAGAGACTCTCTCAAATCCTCAGTGGGATAGATCTTACCGAATCATTCTTATGAACTTGCTCCTGCTTAAGCTAAAATCTTTACTACAACAAGAATAATATTTAATAAATATTAAGTATACAGGAGAATGTGACATCTTCTCAACAAATAAAAACCCTTTTCTGAATTAAGACAAAATAAGAAAATTGAATATTTAATCAAGAATTAAGAATAATTAGAAGTTTCTTCAATAGATTACTATCAACTGAGCTTTCTTCATCTTTTTTAGGTTCATCTTCATGCTTTTCATCCTTGCTTGAACTTTTCTGTGCTTTCTTCGGAGAATCGCTTCGTTGCCGACCGTGTACCAATCTTTTCTCGCGTTGTGAGGGCGGCCATAAATCTCGAGATAGGATCCATTTGGGACGAGAGTCTCCAAGATTTCGTATATTTCATCTGGCTTGCGGGAAGCCTCTCTCATTGGTTCAATTATAACATTCCGAGCCTTATGTGTTTTTGTTATCTTCCTTAGCTCGGTGAATTCTCCCTTCCTTTTGGCTAATATGCAATGCTCCGAGTTATGCCTCAAATAAAAACCGATGTTGTCTCTGATCTCGCCATTATCCTTGACTTTCACCCATGTAATCAGCTCCTTTTGCTCATATCCTATATCATCTAGATATTTGTTTGCTACTTAATGTTTAGCATTGGTGACCCAGAGCGCAAGCCAACCATCAGATTGCAGGTCCTCGATAGGGATCTTGCGGAGGCACTCCATGTCATCCATCAACCCATAGTCTTAACTTGCTCCAGTGTCTTTCCAAGGCGAGTCACTCATTATTAAGTCAAATCGATTTCTAGATTTTCCAATCTTCTTATCTTCAAGGACTTATTGCCAAAGTGCTTTGTCACGCACATCCCCCTAATACTAAACTGAGCTTCCTATCCTTTGTCTCATCCCCCAATCAAAAAATTTAAGCGTCTTTACCATCTTTGTTTAGTGCTCTCCAACTTATGACTTTTCAAGCTAGGATAAGTGATCCTTCAAATCTTTCTCGCTCTATTTAATCTGTTGCATTGATAAAATCATGTCCACGCCTAAATGATCATTGATGTCTCGCATTCTCTCAATTATTTCTTGCTTTAATTTTTTTCGACTAAAGTTTGCGGCTGTTACAGTGTCTAGGATTTCCTGAAATGAGTTTAGAAATATTTCATTAAGCTCAGTTGATTTTTCTAAGTCTCCACTCATTTTTTTATTAGTTTGAATCTAAATTTATTCTCTTTCTGAGGATGAAATTTTATTTTCCTCTATTCGGTTTTCAAGGCTTTGAGTTCTTTCGCCTTGATTTTATCTTGCCCTTATTAATTCTAGTTGTTCCTGTTCATGAGTCTCTAGAATATTTTTCTTCTCATCGTTCAAGGCAGCAAAGGTATTTTGGATTTGATTGCATCACTTAATGAGAACTCTATTTTTATTTTGGAGACTTTTTAATTATATTTTATTTCGAAATGCCGATTAAGCCAATCCTTGAATTCTCCAAAATATTCATATAAATACTTGAGCTACTCGTGCTCATCCTCCTTGAATTCCAGGTCCAATAGAAGCCTGTTTCTTGTATTTTTAAAGATTTAAAAATCTGCTACCCTTTTCCTTTTGTTATAACCTTGTAGATTTGGCTATCTCTATGTGGAATTTGCTTGAGCTAAACTCAAAGATTAGGCTAGTTTTTTTTTTAGATTATCAATGGAATTTTCCTTTTCTGATTAGGAGCATTTTTATCAGGATTTAACAATTAATTTTGAATTTGATTGTCAAATTTCAGCTGCTTTAATTGGTTGATCCTGGTGAGAAGGTTTAAGAGGAGGAAGTTTGCAAATTTTAGTCTTGAAGTGACTGATCTTTTAACTATGAAAAGTGATACTTGCTAGGAGGCCCAATTAAGAATTAGAGTAGGAATTATTTGCGAATTCTTTCCTTAAGCAAATGACTCCTAAAAAGAGCCTCCATATATATTTAGAGCTTCCATTTCCCTTTCATAGCTCTATCGCTGTCACTCTAGTTATTTGTTATTCCTGAGAGCTTTTCTAACCTTGTATCTCGTAACTTGCAGCCTTCTGAGAAGCTAGTCCTTAGGAGAAGTTTCATCGCGTTATATTATATTGGCGATCTCCAAGTCTAGGTCTCTTAATTGGGAGGACAAATCTATAGGCGAATCTGGGACTACCCTCAAGAAGTCCCTGATAATTGAGCGCTGGGAAAATTAGTTGCCATCTGAAGTAGCTTGGGATTGAGCTTATCCTCCATACTGTTCCAAATGAATGATAGTGCAATCAACGATAGCTCGATCTTCAAAATCTCGCATAGGCGTTGTGGTTTGTCGCCTCTTTCTAGAGTTGCTTTGATCCCTTGGATCAAGAGGGTGCCAATCCATTACAGCCTGATTAGCCTTAGATTCGAGATCTTCCATATCATTTTCCCCCAATGCTTGTGTCAAGTCTAACAAGTAGAACTCCGTGTCTTCGAGCTACCCAGGAATGAAAATGCCTGAGCTTCTACAGCTGAATTCTATGTACTGGGTTTTAGCCTCTTAGATTCAATAAGAATGACTCTCACTCTCAGATCAGGGGGAGTCGTCTGCCCGCTGGCGTAGGCTTGCGTTAGATGAGCTTTCCATTTTAGCAGAACCAGAATTATTTCTCGGGAGGATGGATTCTTTTATGTCGAACCTTATTTTGAAGGAACCGAAAAGTCGGGGAATTAATTAATAATAAACTGGGAAAAATAGTTATTATAGGTTGAATAGAGATGGGTGATCGTTGATGAGCTTTTTTCGGTCAAATACGAATGCATGATTGATGGCGAATGGGTTCATAAATAAACTGATGTCAATTAGTAATTTTCTAAGTAGTAATTAAAATGAAGACAGAAATGGGCACGAAGAGAAGTTTGCTTAATAATATGAGTACTTGAATACTATAGATTATTGAAATTCCCGTGGTTATTCTAAGCTGAACTATCCTCTTCAATCCATTTATCTAAATTGGTAATGCCTTAATAAATTTCTCATTTTTTTTTAGAAAGAGCGAGGAAGGCAGAGTAAGATTTCTCAACGAAAGTCCAATTGAACTAAACTATCTGCCCTTAGAGTGCGCAAAGCAGGACTCTGTACTTCACTCATACAGGTAAGGTATTTTGAATTAAATCATAATGCATATTAGAAGTTTGAGAATAGGAAGCATAATTGACAGGAGAGACAATATAAAAACAAATGAGATTTTGTTAAATTGTTGCATTTCTACTATTGAACTTCTTTCCTTCTGATGCGAAAGCAATAATATAATCTTGTAAAAATAATAGTAGTTTATTTATGAACCCAATCGCCTTCAATCATGCATTCGTATTTGACCTATACTTCATAATCCAAAAAATGTAATTTATTAAAATTATTCAGATTTAAGTTATTGATATTTAGAAATAAGTTAATGGAGACTAGATACAAAGAAATGGAAATTTATTCTACTAGTTGTTACTTCAGAACTCAACCTGTCTTCGAATTAGGAAAAATGATTTGTGGAGAGTAATTAAACCTAATTGAATGCTTTAAAAATTTTAATTTTGTTTTAGGTGTATTCATAGAGATCAGTAGCATGAATAAAAACATTTCAGCAAGAATGCAGAGTAAATTTGAGCATGGAGTAAGCCGAAAGCTTCCTTTAAACGAAGTCTTAGTCATTATAATAAACTTATTCGAAAGCTCAAACAACTGATATAGAAGAAGTGCAGATATCAAAATATGAGTCGATATTATTCATAAATGAAAGCTTTGTATTTGTAACAATGCAATTCACGATCACCCATCTCTATTCAACCTATATTAAATAAAACAAATAAAGTAGACTCCCTACTCCCCCAATTAATATTTGTTGTCCACTATAACAAGAAATGGAATTGAGGCTAACTAAGATTAATGTTAACGAAGTGCAATAGAAGATAGGAAGCAAGAAAGAACTCTACGACTTCTTAGTCTAGGAGTATAGGGCTTTCCTTCCTAAAATAGCATACTACAATATCTACTTTCTTCGGAGCATTATTGATGGAAGGAAAGAAGTAAGGAAAAGATAAATTAATACTTGCAGCACTGAAAAAGAAAGGACATAATAATGGCGGCTGTTCCTCAAAAAGAAGGCTTGACTGTCGAAGACTTCCTGGATTATGCCAAGGCAAAGTCAACCATTTTAAGGTATTTGTCTGACTAATGTGATTGGCTGCGCCTGGATATGCTGTGGATCTGCGATGATCGCTCACCCTCGACACAGATGGCGTCATTCCCATGATTTAAAAAGCGAAGCTCAAGCGAAAAGAGATGCTCGATAACTCACAGAATTTCTTCGTGCACATGAGGCCTGAGTTCGCCGAGGCTCTCAAAAGATCAATTAGTTATAGCGGTAGGATAAGGATACTAAATATATTATTTTGTACACAAGGGAAGATTTGCTCATGTGATAAAGCCAGGAGCAATGAGGAAGGCCCTTGACCTGAAGAAGTGAAGAAGAAGGAGGAGGAGGAGGAGGAGGAGAGGAGGAGGAGGAGGAGAAGGAGGAGGAGAAGGAGGAGGAGAAGGAGGAGAAGGAGGAGAAGGAGGAGGAGAGAAGGAGGAGGAGGAGGAGGAGGAGGAGAAGGAGAAGGAGAGAGGAGGGGGAAGGAGGGGGAGAGGAGGAGGAGAAGGAGGAGGAGAAGGAGGAGAAGAGGAGGAGAGGAGGAGAGGAGGAGGAGGAGAAGAAGGAGGAGGGGGAGGAATAGGAAAAGGAGCTTAGAGGCTCGAAGCAAAAGTATCTCCAGCAAAACAAGTGGATACAGGAGCAGTTGCAGGAGATGACCCATGATAAGGCTCTCGTGCACCAACTTCTCGACACTGATATCAATGACGACAACGGCGACGTGCTCTCAGTATTGAGAGAAGGTGGCCCAGACCTCATGGAATAACCTTTGACATGTGACTGAAAGGGAGAGACTGCATGAGGGTTCTCTTAAATTTAAATTTAATTAAAAATTATTTTAAGAACTGAGCACATCGTCAGTAGTTCTCACTCAAGTGAGTCAAGCGTCTTGCCTTCCTCGCTTGCATCAGATTTCATGGCCCAGAGTCTTTATCTCGCTGATCTCTTCTTCAATGCGAGGCTACTCCCACGATACTTATGGACAGTCTTCTTCTCAGGGAAATTTGTTTCATGCAAGTCGCTCAGAATCTCCTCCTTTACTTACTCAGTCCTGTGGTTACGATGAGTTTCATTCTTATCGAGACCATGAAGATGAGAAGCAATCACGTTGTGTGCCTTCTCATTTATTTTCCGAATACTCTTGCTCTTACGCTTTGAATTTGGGGCTAAGTCGTCGCTCTCTTTCGAGGCAGTAAGAAGAGAAACTTCGTCGATATCATATTCGCCATTCTGCTCCTCTAACTGTTTCTCTAGCCCTTCGTCCTCTCCTGGGCACTAGACTTCGAGAGCCTGCTGCTTTTAACCGTCGCTAAGACATACCTCCTTATCCGATATTGGAATCCCGTTTTATGATTCCTTCAGTGAGTGATCGTTTCTAGCGCAGCTGAAGGTATCAACCTTCTCTTCCTCCTCAACAGGCTTGATGGCTCATTTTCACGCCTAACTAGAAAAGTCCCTCTTGCTTCGCGATTTTCTTCTCCTTCAGCTTGCCTCTCGCGTCACTCTAGCTCTCCTCAGTTGAACAAGGTGTTGAAGTGCGCCTATAATCTTTACGGCGGTCGAGGTGGCATTCTGCTAATAAATCAGGTGCTTGTAAATCACCCTCTTAGGTAGTCGCCCAGTTCGTCCGATGATTTGCTCGTTTGATCTGGCGAAAAACACATCTGAAATGATGAGAAGAGTCCACCGTTGAACTCGATCTCCTGGTTCGTCTTAAAGTCGCTATCACTACCTTGCTTCTCGGTCAGAAGATAAACTCCGTACATTTTCAGCGTACTTCTGTGAGAATCCCTTGTCGTGCAGCGCCTCGAATCTCATTCCCCTTACCTTCGTCAGTGGGTGGCATGAAGCTGTGAGATTTTGCGGAAGTAGCTGTCGATAGTCCAAAAGGACTTTTGCGCCACTATGACGACAGGAGTGAGTCGGCACTTTTAGAAACCGATCTAGTACCCCGTTTTTGAAGTCTAGATGAGATCTAGTGAAAAGCTCTTGCGTAAGTAAGACTTTTCGCTCTCCAATAATGCTGCTCTGCCTGGGGAATGCAATCTCTTCGTTGTCATGGAAAATACTTATGAGGGTCTACTCCTTCTAGTCCAAGGTTGATACTGCGCGGCCCATTATCCTGCTCGCCTTCCTCATTTGCTCATTCAGGCTGTATAAGTCCTCCGGAGCCCCATCGAGCAAGATCCAGTCGAACTCATCCAAAACATGTGTGGCTTTCTCAAAGACTTGGCTGAACTCATCGTAATTTTGTGGGCATAGAGAAAATTTCTCAGTCAAGTAGTAGACGCCAATCTTCGGCGCGTAGTTATGGAGATTCTTATTCAGGCCGAACTTGGTAATCAATGGCTCAAAATTCTTGTGGTCCCGGAGAACGAAGTGGTCATTCTTTCCAACTATAAACACGGGGCTCTGTATCTTCAATGCGACAAGGATGGCATGCACTGAGCAAAGTAGCGTCTTTCCGTTGCCGATACCGAAGCTAAAAAAAGGGAGTTCTCTTCGTTACTCAGCAAGAAGTTCATGCAGAACCTCTGGAAAGCTAGAAAGCTAAATCCTAACAGCATTTTGAATATAAGCCATGGATGGATGCCTTATGAAAAGTGAGAAGGACTCAGCTTGCAAAAGCCTGCCTCTCTTTTGTTTTATGAATTTAGTTTGAGGAATCACTTGACGACCTTCCTCTGGTCGTCGTTGATAAGATCGCTCGACTTTTTTGGCACGTAGAGAAATTTGTTAACCTTCTTGCTGAATCAAGGCGAGGTTTGCGGAGAGCTCCGAAATCTGATCGATCTTGGAAATCCAGAGTGGATTTCTAGACTTGAGCTCTGAGGCGAGCTAAGCCAGATAGAAGGTATAGCCATCCTGATCGAGGAAGTCCCACCTCTCTACGAAGATTTGGTTCATTGCCTTAATGAAATTTTCCAGTTTGAAATAGAACTGAGAAATACTCAGAGCGCAGATAGTCACGAAGTCGCCAACAACCGCCACCTGCACATCTCTTATCAGCCTCAAGCCAGAGTCTTCCTTGATCACCTGAATGAAGCCCTTTTTTAGAGACAGCAGAGAGTTCAGCAGCAGCTTGATCACCTATAAGTCGACCTTAAATCTATAGAAAGTGCCTATCCCAGAGTACCTACTCAGTGTTCGGGTGATAGACCAGGAGCTGAATGGCGCTCTTTAGGAGAGCCTCGTAGTTTTAGTAGAGGAGAGACTACAAACAGCCTTGTTTTTATATGCAAGCCTAGATTCCCTGCGAAATGAGCTCATAGATTGTTCGGAACATGTCCTGTTAAAGGCTTTATTGGCTTGCAGTCTTCAGTTGTTGGGGGAATTCGAGGAGACTCTAACTGTTTCTATGAAGGATCTTCTGTAGGAGCTCCTACCTTGCCAGCTGGCTCATCGTCATGTATTTGCGTATGTAGATTGACTATATCTCTGATTATGTTTTCGCTCCGTAATTGAATATTTATGGTGAAGCATCTAAATGCTGCTCAGAAGATGACTCATTCTTCGGAGAAGGAACCTCAACGAGTTCCTCTCGCTTATTTTTCTTAAAAATCTGAGGTTCGAGCTGCAAAGACTTTACTGATTTTTCATTTGCAGATTTGGAGTGGCTTTGAAGTGTTTTATTCAAGATGAACTTGCTTATGAAACGAGACAAGTCCTTATATTCTCTGAACTCATCCATCTCCAGAACCTTTTATATATTGTAATTTTGGAGAGGGAGGATCATTTTTGCCCGATTAATCATCACCGGATGTTCTGCTTCCTCGTACTTACTCTTCCTCCCTCTCTTGAGCCGAGAAGCGCTCGAAGCATTCTCAGGGGTTGCTTGCTCGAGTTAGCAATCTTGCACTGCGATCAAAGAATCATTTCTCAACTCTTTGGTGTCAGAGTTTTTAATTCGTGGTTCTCAATTGATAATATTAAGTTAGCGTGCTCGATCTGATTGAATTTTTGTTTAATACTGATTAAGTCTTTAAAACAAACTATTAAGATAAAGATGAAATTGTGGATTTGAAAGGCATATACAATTATATTCAGAATACAAAACTTATAGATGCTTGGGTAGACTGTAGGCTCCAGTTAGTTCACCTTCATCTGCCTCTCTGCTTTTAAGTTTAGCTCATATTTTGTCTTCTCTCACTGGGGTTTTCAATGATATATTCTCTAGAGCTGCTCATTGTTCTTGAGATAACACCAAGTGATTAGACACAAAGATGCTTTCCTCTCTTCCGAGTATGTTTATTACAGTTTACTCTTGAGTAGAGTTTCTTGAGATCTTTAGCATTTTTCTTCTAATGTGATGTAGATTCTTTGATATTGAAAAGTAATCCTCGCCATTAGTAATTGTATATTTAGAAATTAATTTAGAAAATTTAATTAGTTATTAATCATTGTCTTACAAATTAATTAAGAATTCTCAAACTTAAATTAAGACTAGTCTGTAATCAATTAAGCTTAGGGAAACAATACTCCTTTAAAGAGAAATAATTTAAGATGTGAATTAAGACTGTTTGCATTAAAACATTAAGTGTTTTAAGAATTCTTAATTAATTTGTAAGACAATGATTAATAACTAATTAAATTTTCTAAATTAATTTCTAAATATACAATTACTAATGGCGAGGATTACTTTTCAATATCAAAGAATCTACATCACATTAGAAGAAAAATGCTAAAGATCTCAAGAAACTCTACTCAAGAGTAAACTGTAATAAACATACTCGGAAGAGAGGAAAGCATCTTTGTGTCTAATCACTTGGTGTTATCTCAAGAACAATGAGCAGCTCTAGAGAATATATCATTGAAAACCCCAGTGAGAGAAGACAAAATATGAGCTAAACTTAAAAGCAGAGAGGCAGATGAAGGTGAACTAACTGGAGCCTACAGTCTACCCAAGCATCTATAAGTTTTGTATTCTGAATATAATTGTATATGCCTTTCAAATCCACAATTTCATCTTTATCTTAATTCGAATAAGGTCCCTCTTAATTAAAAACAGCGGTGTCTTCATTATAAAACCTTCATAATAAACCTTAGAATTTTTCAGGAATGACCTAAATCTTCTACTAACTATGATTTGAAAGATGAAGTCCCACCAAAATGGAAAGCATGAAAAAATTATGCTTGTGATAATTGATCCCCGCAGTTATCATACTTGAATAGCTTAACTTTACGAGGGTTCTCCCACAGAATTCTCATTCTTGATTCAATTCTTTATCTAATTTCATGTCACTCCGAGCCTCATTATCCACTCTAGCTAGAAGCCTAGAGCTCTAGAGGACTCTCACAATGACCTCTATCTCAACTTAGCACTAAATTATATAAAGGATAATTAATATAGAGGCTAAGTGCTCTTTTTTGTCTGAGGAGCAGTTGGTCTGAAGTTTATAAATAATTAAGACAACTTAAAAATGAAATGTCTAGATAAAGCATAGACGTAGAGCAAACTGGGAACAGAAAAAGAAAGTTCAACTAAAATTTCGGGAAGGAAGGGTAGCCCACAACGGAAGAAGGTAGATAGGCTTAAGAGTCTTGTATCCCTAGCCCTCCCACATAACTCTTACTCGCCTACTGATCAGGGACTCAGAGAAAACTATGCTATATAATTAGGTTTGCGCTGTCTTAAATGACCGCCTTATTCTTAAATTTTTAAATTTCCTTCTATTTTACTTAATTTGCTTTATAACTTATCCTGAGTCTCTTCTAAAGCTATCAAAATATATTGAATGTAGTCTATACCTTGTCCTATAGTTGTTACTTCCAGCTCCAGGGCAATGTTCTGAATTCAGCTCTCTTTCTCCTGAAGATATATAATTTTGCTGAAGGATGTTTAATTCCCTGCAATAGCATATTCAGGATCTCATGTGTCCACTAAGTGCCAGGATTTTGTTATTTTGGCTGAAGTTAGGATTAGTTCAAGTAAGAAATTTATTTTACAACGATTGAAATATGAATGAACTCAAGAAAGCATTTACTCTCCTCATATTCAGCAGCTTATTAGTCAAGCTTATTCCAAAGAATTCTCAGGCTTTACTCTGGAAAGAATCGGTCAGCATTTTATAGAAAAATCTTATTTCATGGTTCTAGTAATTTACAACAGCTACATGATAAAATAGCATAACGCAGAATAATAGTGGATAGGATAAAATAGCACTCAATTATCAAGCTTTTCTTGGGAGACCTCTTACTTGCCGTCAACAAGGCAAAGCTATTTAGCAGTGAGGAACTTAAATTAATCTTTCAATTAATACCTCTTCCTGGGTGAGGCTAATAGAAGAGAAGTATAACCTAAACTCATAGTTCTTCGCTGCTCTATATCTAATAGGGATTATGAACTATCTCTAGCTATACTCAGATATGAGTTGCCTTTAAGAATCCTTGGATTTAATTTTTTTCAATAAAAAATCTAAGCAATATCATTAGAGTAATTCTATCAATACAAGTATGAACGTGACGCAGTTCTTATATATCAATATGATAAAACTTTCGTAAAATACTTATGGCTCGTAAGCAACTACAAGCTCAATGAGCTATGGAGTCTATCCAGCTAACAAATTTATCTCTTTACAGGAACAAGCTGCAGGTCTTTAGAGCTTCTCATTGAAAAAGTTAAGGTGAAGAAACCTATCTCACTAAAATTCAAATCTAAGTATAAATGCATAGTCGGAGTTCCACATATTTAAATAGGGTCTTTCAAACACTTTTAGACTGATGAAGAATTACTTGGCAAGTGTAAAACAAAGTCTCCCTCGATGGAATTCTAGCATTTAGAGAATTGGAGAGAGGAGTAATAGTGAAAGATTAATTCAAATGTAGAGACGCGAAAAAAAATTTATAAAAGACGTGCAGTAATAACTTTGAAATCAAGAAATTCGTCATTTTAATTAAGTAAATAAAAAGAAGGTCACAAAATTTTGAAGCTTCAATATCTATAGCCTTAAATAGAGGAAAAAATGAAGAATTAAATGAAGATGGCTGACTTACCCATTTCTGATAGGTTAAAGGTCCTCAAACAGTTGCATGAGGTATAAGGTCTAGTAGTCAACGTAGTAGTAGTCCACCGCCACATTATGCTTTTTCAGCTATTAATCTTTTAAATAGTGAAAGGATTTGAAATTGGCTGGAGACTTACTAATTTTAATGTATTTTATCACAGCCACTATGGCCTCGCCTTAGCCTGGACCACAAGACAACCCCAGTGAAATGACACAGAGCTTGACCTCAAAAGGGTCAAGATATGTCTTTCGAAGCGAGAAATCTAGCCTACCTCGGATATCGACGCTTCTGTGACCTCCCAACATTTGAGGGCTCGGATGAATCTTAAATTCAGCAGCTGCTAGTCCCAGACAATATTCAGAGCTACACATGCTATAGAGGTATGCCCGAGGTTCACCCTATCGCAATTCTCGGCTTAGCCATACGCCTCCAGGCTCCTGATAGACGGCAACTTGCACTGCCAGCACTATATGTTGCTCTCAGGCTATTCCTACGCCCTAACCTCCATGCTTGGCAAGGTACCTAACCTCGTGGAGATCCTCAATGCTCACTTAAAGAGTGGACACTAGCCCGTGGCACTTGAGCGGGGCCTAATTGATCTCTCAGAATATATTGTTGTGCTCATCGAGAGGCAGGCTGGGATGGTCGAGTCCTTTATAGCATCTGTGGTTTACTCTCAATAATAGCTCAAACCACGCAACCTCCCACCTTCCACACCTTTGCTGAGGGTTAACAGGATAGCTGCTTGGCTGCGATAAAGTAAACGATGGACTCGCTCTATTTGGTGCACATCGTTGGGGCCTTCGTCGATCACGCAGATAACTTAGAAGGGTAGCCAGACTGAGGGAAGCAGTCAGTCGCTGACAAGCAGCCTCAGTTATCGGGGAGGGTGACCCTTAGGACTTGCCATTCCAGATGGGCAGACAGAGAATGATGAAAGGAGAGCAATGGTCAGACAAGGCCTTCGCAAGATAGTGATCAACTTGAATGAAAGCAGGGTTAGCGAGGAGGGACAGGCTAAGTATGAGAGTATCAAGTACCCTAGGCAATCCACAGTATCAGAAAAAGAGGAAATGAGGCATAGGCTTTTATATTAGACCATGGCCAACTAGAGAATGCGCTTCAACTGCTATACCTTCTCATTACATTGAGCTATCGCAAATCTGATGATTCAGAAGAAGAGTATCATTGTGCGTCTAATGCCGCTCGCACTTGCAAATTTATGTGTACATGCAAGAGTGGAAGGAAACCTCGTTCCAACAGAAGAGCTTGTCCAACGTGGCTGTTCTCACCCAGGGTACACCTAATCGCACCATGTAGTAGTCAATACGCTATCTAAAGATCATGTTGGCCGTCTCTGAAAATTGACCTCCTAGATTCATAAAAGAAGTTTTTGCTGCACCTCCTCTTGACGACCATCGCGACAGTGCTGGCCTTGATGTCCGTGATTTTGGCCACATGGGTGTAGCAAAGCAGGATTGTATAGTAATTGCAAAGTATGCAGTAGCGCAGCATGATGGCAAGTAACTGCTAGTTGGTGGTGTGAGTAGCCCTAATTGTAAGCTTAGATGAACTCAACCTTATGGGTTGAAAGATAGAATTAGTACTGCGCTTGCTAATCAGATAGGAAATGAGGTCTTGGTCTGGCATGCGAAATACAGGTCCCACGATGTACTTGAAGTGATCGCGATCTTTGAGGATCTAGAAGAGCTTCCGCATGCGTTTTCGGCTGTCATGCGTAATGGCCATTAATACGTAGACTGCAATCCTATGGATTAATTAACTAACATAAGTAATTACCATATAAATACGTCAATAAATCAATTATTATCTTAAAAACATAATTTAAAAGGAAAATTTATATTGGTTAATTTTAGTTAGCAGAATTAATAACCCTCAAGGGGTTTTTAAAAAAGGTTTTTTATCCCAAAAACACGTTAATGGGCCATTCATGAGTTTCCTGTTTTAAAAAAAAAAAGGGTTGGTAAGGGAAAATTTTTAAAATTTGAAGGGAAAAAATGTTTTTTATTGGATAATTAATTACTCAAACCTGATTTCCGACAGAGACCCATCTCTCTCTTAAATTATTTTTCCGAGCAAATAGCTCGCAATAATAAGAATTAGGAAGCATTGCCTCAATAAGATCCTTTAAAGCTTCCGGCTTCTCAGAATGCTCTCCTGGGATGCTCATTATTACATCATCTACAGTGAACGACCTCATCCCCTCTGGAATATTTCCTTTCAATCCAATCAAGCATATTTCCTTGCTGTGTCTCACGTGGTAGCCTGGCCTAGGTACTAATGCTGCTCTTTTACCTTGCTTTACCCAGCAGATACTGTCAACTATTTTGTAACTATTTTTCAACATGTAAGCCATGGCGTCTAAGAATTTTTGATTTACCGTCCACATAAATAAGTATCCATCATCTTAGAGCTCTTCTATTTTTATTTTGTTCAACTCCTCCATGCTTAAGGTATCGTAATTAATTACCTTGCCCCCATTTTAAAAATTTTGGGGGCCGTTATAATATGCCCAAATTTTTATTTTTTTATCTTTTTTTTTAATTTTTCTAAATTTCTGCAAAAGTTATTTTCTAAAATGTCTGCGTTAATAGGCATCTTCGGGAATGTCTTGGGTGTAAGCCTTCTTATTCAATCTTTTCTCTGTTCTGCTCTAAGCATTATCTATATATTTTATCTAGCTTCTCCAGCTATTCATTGTCGCTTTATTTTTCTTCTTCTAGCCTCTTCAAGAATTCTTGATATTTTAAGTCATTCTTTTCTAAATCCAAAATTGCTGAGTTATTCATTAATTTATCAATTTCATTTATGATCCTCTCAATGATTTAGTATAGCCAGTCAAATATCTTGTTGACTAATAAAGATTGAACATAATCACATTTGAGCTAGTCAAAGTTCAATTGCTCTCTCATTTATTAAATTGCTTAACTAATGTTGATTTCATTGAACTCTATCTGGTTTACTACTTGATTTAATTATTGTCTACTTTCTTTTTTCTATTTATAACTCTACTTCTTGTCAAAAATGTATTCTTTTAAATATGTTTCTGTTTTTCTTTTCTGCTATTCTAAGGACCTAATCTTGAGGAGGTGATTGATCATTTCTGCTTTAAGTTGCAGTTGGTGATTTAGCTCTTGATAATTTTTGATATGTATATCTGACTAATGACCGAGTAATTATTTCTCAGATTTGATTCCATTGGCCTCATCTCTTAAGATATAGTAGTTGAACACATCCATGAACTCTGCTGGGCCAAGAGCGACGTGCCTTTGATCATTTGAGACTGGGGATATTTTAGTGCTGGTGTCAATTTATTCCTCAGAGCAATCAAATTAATTTTGTGCTTCCTCATTCTACACTTTAAGCAGAGACTCTCTCTTAGGGATTTCATAATCTTTGCCTTTAATGACTTTGAAGTTAATGAGCCTTCCTTCTTTTTCCAGTGCAGCTTTGTGACATTTTTTGATGTGAGTATTGATACATTTGCTTGAAAATTTTGTGTCAAGTTTATCCTCTCGTTCACAATGTAGAAAGTTAAGTATTCTCTTCTTTTGTTTGCTTACTCCATTCACGGACCTATTAACTTCTTGAATTTCTTGCTTTTCTATTCATTGGGTAAAAATTTTTTTTTTATTATAAATTTTTTTTTAAACTACTTATAGAAAAAAAGATTATGCTGAATATTTAAACATAAAATGGAAGAAGACTGCTTCACAATCAACAAAATTAACAATAAAAATCCAAATAAATAATAATTTTGAAAAATAAAGTATATTTGGGAATATACCTAGATTTAGATTTAGGTTTTCATTTTCAAAATTTGTTTACAGCTATTTTTTCTTTTGTCTTAGAACTGCCAACTATAACAATTATCAAATTCTAATTTAAATATAATACCATTTTCATCAGATTGTGGTTAGTAAGCTTTTAATATATTTAATCTGCAGATCATTCTCTTAATTTTTGGGAAAATCTTTTTAGAAACATCAAAAAGGTCACTCGGTACCCAAGGTCAGCCCATGGCAGCCCAAATCAGCTCATGTCAGCCCATGGTCAGCTCATGGTACCCCAGGGTCAGCCCAAAGTCACTCATTCACCCTGGGTCGGCCCAAGCACCCTAGGTCACCCCCAAGGGTCAGCTCTGGTCACCCAAGGTCACCATGTCACCCAAGGTCAGCCCAAGGGTCGGCTCTGGGGGGGTCACCCAAGGTCAGCCCAAGGTAGCCCTGGGTCCCCCAAGGGGCACCCCAAGTCAGCCCAAGGGTCGCCCAAGTCACCCCAAAGGTCAGCTCTAGTCAGCCCAAGGTCAGCTCGGTCAGCAAGGTCAGCCCAAGGTCAACTCATGTCACCCCCTGGTCCCCCTAGCACCCATGGTCGGGCCCTGGGTCACCCATGGTCAGCCCTAGGTCAGCCAAGGGTCAGCCCAGGCAGCCAGGTCACTCTAGTCACCCAAAGGGTCAGTCATGTCAGCTAATGTCAGCCCAAGGTAAAACCTGGTCCCCCATGGTCAGCCCTGGGCGCCCATTCACCCTAGGTCACCCCATGGTCAGCCCTTGGTCACCCGGGTCACCCAAGGGTCCCCATGGTCAGCCCAAGGGTCACTCTGGGTCACCCCAAGGGTCAACCCAAGGTCACCCAAGGTCAGCCCAAGGTCACCCCAAGGTAAAAACCCAAGGTCACCAAGGTCAGCCCAAGGTTCACCCCAAGGTCACCCTAGGTCAACCCAAGTTCAGCCCTATACCCAGTAGGTAGCCCAAAAGTAACCCCATGGTCAGCCCTTTTCCCCCCAATAAAAGGGTCAAAAAATAGCCTTTAAACCCAAGTAACCCCAACACCCGGGGTCACCCAAGGAAAACCCTTAAAACATCATGTCACCCAAGGTCAGCCCAAGGGTCAGCCTGGGTCACCCCAAATCAGCCCGGTCCCCCAAGGTCACCCCATTCAGCCCAAGGGTAAACTCATGGTCACCCCAGGTAGCCCAGGTCAGCCAGGTCACCCAGGTCAGCCCGGTCACCCCCAAAGGTAGAAAAAGGTCAGCCATGGTCACCCCAAGGGTCAGCCCGGGTCAGCCTAGTCACCCCAAAGGGGTCAGCCCAAGGTCACCCAATCAGCCCAAGGTCAGCCCGGGTCACCCCCGGTCAGCCCAAAGGTCACCCAAGGTCAGCCCGGGTCACCCAGGTAGCCCTTGGTAGCCCAGGTCACCCAGGCACCCTGGTCACCCTTTGGTCAGCCAACATTGAAATTATGAAAATATGAAAGAATGAAGCTTACAGAGTAATTCCAGTTCAAATGCTGAACTTGCTTTAGTTATATGTGAGATGAAAACAGCGACAAGGCAGCCTAATGACAGCACTGTGGAAGTAAAAATAAAACTCTTTAAAAATCGAAACATTGTGAATCGAATTTCAATCCCCCACCTGCTCTCTTCTAGCTAAATTTGACTTGGGAATATAATGCTATGAAACATGCAGAGATCTGCCTCTTCACTTCGCCGAGACCCAAAATTCTTAATAAATCGGCTTGCTAATAATCATTCAAAGTCAACTTTAATCGAACCGAGAACGCATAGCATACTTGTCTTGAAGAAATAGTTTTTGCTAAATAAATATTAGAAGGTGCTTTGGATGATCTCAAATAATCATAAAATGAGATGTGATAACGAGATTCTTTGCTGGCTCTGAAGGAGAGGGATACTTTTTAATTATTAAGTTTGGCCAGGATCAATAAAAGCCCTGGCCCGAAGGATTATGGAAAAATAAATAGGGGAAATTATTTAGAGAAATAATAAAATAAGGAGATTTCATTTAGGTTGAGAAGGATAAAATTTTCAAAGTTATTATTGTAAGAATCAGGGGGGAAGCAAAATTAAATATAAATCAATTCGGGAAAGGGGCAAAAAGTCTCCTTAAATCGCTGGGTTTTTCTAGACCTCGCTAGCTGAAAATCCCACCCCCCTTTGGGGAAATTTTTTGATAGATAAAATAATTTAGGGGTTTTGAGTTGGGTAAAATTTTTTGACCCCGCTAGGGAAAAAATTCAGTGACTAGGGTTTAAAATAATGACTCGCTAGATAAATAAGGTGACTAGATATTTTAAAGGGTTGACATTTTTCAAATTAAGAAATTTGGGGTCGCTGGTCTTTAAATTTCTTTCTTTATTTCAACTTTGACCCCTGTTCAAAACAATTCAAACCTGGGGGTTTTAGATTAAATTTAAAGTATAAAATAGGGTAAAATCACGACTCGCTCGGTAGAAATTTTTGGCGATCTGGGGTAGAAAAAAAAACTCGATTTGGGAGATTGGGGGATAGTTAGAGTAATTTAAGTTAAACATTACAAATGCAAGGGGAAAATCGGGTGATTTAAAAGTTTCTGCTACTGGGTTTTGACTTTGACCGGGTTTCACACAATCCGAAACCCGATTGTCTGGGGCCATCTCTTGGGTGCTGGGGCCCCCACAGGTTTGGGTGACATCCTTTCCCGGGCATTTCTAGGCACCTCGGGGCCCCAGGGGTTGGGGAAATAATTCTCTCTTTTAAAATTTTGGGCGCCAATTCAATTCTTACTTTTTAGCTATCGTTGCGGGGGAGCCAGCTGCGGGTTCACAAATGAAAAAGGGTGTTTTGATAAAAATTTTACCCCTGGCAAAATTTCTCTGGGGGTTTTTAAAAGCACTAAAAACTTTAAAACGCCTTGGCGTTTCAAAGTACCTCTGAAAGGATGAATACTGCATTTTCCATAATAGAAAGATCTTTTTTGGGCAAAACTCTCGTCACTTGGGGAATGCTCTTTAGGGGTCTTATTTGATAATTCTCAAAAGAAACCCAATTAAAAATTTTTTTTTATGATCTAGCTGCTCACTATCTTTTCTTGGCTGATACAGCAATGGAAACTCAGAGGGAAAAATTTCTGCCCACTTGTACTCACTCTTTTCGTTAAATTTAAGCTCCCGCATCTTCATGCCCTGCTCACCCCCAAAAACTCTGCCAGTTCAATCTTTAGTTTCCTCGATAATTGTAGAGCTTTCAATTTTTTCATCTTGCTCTTGGGCCTAGGCTTCCCTTTCCCACTCTACTTTTATCAACTCTCAACTTTACTTACAGTTTCGCTGTCTT
>JAJKFJ010020847.1:0-33759 GCA_027382625.1 Tetmemena sp. SeJ-2015
TTTTTTCCCGGTTTTGGGGAAATTTTTTTTTAAGCTCATTCAAGTCAACTGACCTCTCTAAGGCTAAGATGATGCACTCACACTTTATCTAAGGTTTGGGAGAATGCCTTCTTCTCTGATTTAACCTTTCATAGGCGAAGCCTTGCTTCTCTGACTCTTGGAAAGAATGCTAGGAAGTGATCGACTGTATGGAGCATATATGACGGACTGGACTTTCTGCCATTTTGTAATCAAACATTATAAAATCTTGAGCATGAGATAGTTTTCATAAAATGAGAACATTCTCTTTCTTCTTCTTTCATCTTAAGTAGTAACTTGTAACGAGATTTCATTCTAAATTTAAAGATATAAGTCATACAAAATCTCTTTAAGAAAAGAAAGGATCTGAGAATTTTCAACATATTTTTTTGAGAATTAATTAAATTTTGAAATGTAAAAATTATAGTTTCTAAATTTAGAATTTAACTGTGTATGAGAAACCTGCACTGGCATCTACTTAATGAAGGAGAGAGCAAAGGTATTCAAGCAGACGGAAGCAAAAATACAAGCATCGAGGTGAGCAAGCGTCTATCACTATACAAACTTAGGGACGACGAGATGCACATAGATGCTGGAGCAGGTTCGAAGATGAGGAGCTAGGTCCATCTGGCCAACAGAAGAGAGAAAGGAACCTCTTAAGAATCCCTTCTTCCCAGATAAGCAAAGTGACTTAAGTCATTAAGTTAAGCTTAAATACTTTTCCTAAATATTCACTCTACCTTATTCGACATAACTTTGTCTCTCTCTTCTTCCACTCTCTTACAACTACTCACTATTAAATCCTCTGTATCGATAGCTTAATCATGCATCAAGTGATAGAGCAGCAGCTTCTTATAGTGTCCTTAACTAAGTTCCAGTAAACTCAATGCCGTTGAACTCTGGCGAGTATGGAACATTAAAAACAGGAGTGATGTTCAACTCAGCGTATGCCTTCTTCGCTTCCTTTGTCTGTGTACGCTGAGGTTGTCAACGAGTAGAACGATCTCACCGTCTGTGATCTTCTCTCTGAGCTTCTTAAGGGACGCAACATACTGCCTCGCTTGATAGAGCGAGGATGAAGGATAAGCTTCTAAGCCTGAGTTTCGCTGATCCTGCAAGTAACGCACTTGTAGTTATATTTACTTTCTACTCGTAAACTTCTATGTTATCGTGCTTCTTGTACCAACTCTTCTTCATGAAGGTGTTGTGTGTGAACACAGCTTCGTCAGCACATACAAACTTCACGCTATCCCTCTCACACCTCTGTTTGAGGCTATTCAGAAACTCATCAATAAAGCATTTCTATTTGTGTCCTTGCATGATAATTTAGATTGATTATCTATTTCAATTGTAGATTAAAATAATTTATCTGGTGGTACAAACTGAATTAATGAATAATTGCCTAATTAAGGATTAATACAATAAGTCTTCGCCAATTAGAATGTATTTTTAATTGAAAAGAAAGTATTTGATGATGTGTTAATCAAAAAATAGGAAAATACTAGGCTTATATTAAATTATTAGATCCAATTGGTTAATTATTGATCTCTACAGACGAGTCTAATTAAACATTATAATTTTGATTATAACTCCAATAAATATAAGAATTAATCAGAATCAGTCAATGGCATTTATAAGTAAGAATTAGTTTTCATCTTTTTCTTAGAACTCACGATTCTCTTAACTTTTTTTCTTTATAATTACATTTTATTATAATTTTGATTAATTTTTTAAAAAGTAAATTATTCTTTAGATTTGGGAAAGGCACCGACCTATATATTATTATTTGTCTAAAATAATTTTATGGCTTTAATTAATAGATAAATAAATTAAGGCAAAACTATTTAGAAAACTGTAACAATTACTAATCAAAGAAAAGATCAAAAGTAATTTAATTCTCTTTATTCTTTGGCTCCCATGAAAAATCTTTATAAATTGTGTCTACTCTTGCATGATTCTATATTTTCGATTGCTGTCATTCCTCTATTGATTATTAAAATAAACTTTATTCTATAAATATACCATTTATTTTATCTAACTGATTAGGCTTTATGGATTATAACCATAATTTGAGTGTCTAATTATATATCTAAAAAATCAAGAAGATCTTCTGAGAAAATATAATTGGTCATATCTTCTAAAGTTTAATTTTATAAATACTCATTTTTCAATATAAAACATTTTAAATTTTTAAAAAGTTCTCCTTTAAAACAGGTGATTTGGGAAGAAGATCAGGAAGTTTTTGCAAGCATAAATTAAGAAAAATATTTTTAAATGCTTTCATTCATCATAGGAAACGAGAAAAACTATTACAGCAAAGTCTTAAAAATATGTGTTTCAAAACTTGAATTTTCTAAATATATAAAGCAGTTTAAATAGGATTTAAATTCTACAAAGTTTAAATTTAAATCGACCTCTCAATCAATTTAATTCATCATATAGTGCGCATAATTAAGGAGAAAACAGGACTTCATTAGGAGAAACGTACAAACTTCCTGAAGGCATTAAATACACAAGTGAAGAAGCAAATAATTACTTAGCAGGTATATTCAATTTCGAAGTACTTGAGATGGAAATATACAAATTTGATTATGGTTGAGAATTAAATTAAAACCGGAGATTGTTTAAAAAAATAAATGGAAAATTTGCAACTTTGTGGCAGTTAAAATCGATCAAATACCTTCTAATCTGCATCTTTTCGATAGTATATCAAAATTTAATATGGGTTTTTCTTTAATCATCTTGGTACCACCTCTAAGCAGTGAGGTATGATGTGCTTATTCATCCTCATCATAATATTCATCTTCATTGCAAACTTGTGTCCCTTATAAAATTTCACTGAGCTATCCTTCGCAATAGTTTTAAGGATGAAAATTTCTTAAAATTTATGTTTAATCGAATGGTTTAATAATTATTTAAGTGGAAGATTTCCCACTGCCACTTATTTATTCCATTTTAATTTAATAATTTTGATTCTCTTTTTTATTTTTTAACTATAATGAAAATTTCTGTCTCAATTTAATTTCAACACTCTAAATTTTCAAAATTTTTAAAAAACTATTCTAACAATCAGGGGGGTAGTCAAAAGTGAAATTAACGGTAATCGAGTTATCTGATTTGGTCTTGGCTATTTGATGCGGGGCAGTTTGAATTCTACGTCTATTTATAAATCTATTTAAAATGGGAATTAAATTAAAAATCACACTTAAATTTATTAAAAAATCACTTTTGCACTTTGGGAAGTTTAGATATTAACTTTTTGGGGATTAGACTTTTGGGAGCTTTTTAGGGGGGATTTATGTAAGTAGATAATAAAAACACACTACTGATTAAATTAGAGTGTAATTTTCCAATAGTCTAAAAAAGTGGGAGTGGGTTTTGGGCATTGCGAATAAGAAGGGGTAGAATTTAAGATTAAATATTCAACCAGACTATAAAAGGGGCCGGGATGGGAAACTTTGCCATAATTATTTCCAAAGAAAACTCTCCCAATCTAAGAAAACCCAAAAATACCACATGAAGAAGTCTTTTCCTGAGACTTGAATCCACTATGTCAAACTCAACCCACCTCAAGAAGATCTCAAGAGTGACTTTAACGACATCTCGCAAACTATTATCTTCGAGACCCAGCAAGACCATCAATTCTACTTGGCCATCATTCTCAAGAACACCTCCTTCGGCCGCAGCAAGTATTACTTCCACTCATCAAACTACAAGGGGAAGAAGGTCTTAAACAATAAAGGAATCCTATGCCAGCGAATTAGCAGGGGCAATATCGCAAAAGCACTTAAGCATAATGGCCCAGCCGTATTCTTGACAGGTGATGGGAAAGTCTTATAAAGAGAGCTCAAAATAGTTACTATCGACGAGCTGAGATTGAATAGGGGACCTAACCATGAAGGGGCAAAGGACGTGGATCCACTCGTCCAGCAAGCCATTCAGTTGATGAGGGAGGGCAGAGTGCATAGCTACTAGGACCTCTTCGATCAAAATAAAGACGACCCAGTAATCAGCGAGATGCTAGTTGATCGCAAACGAAAATTGGAGACGCTCTTCTCTATGTACAGGAATGCAGGCGCCATACCAGAGGCGAAGTTATCCCACGCAGAGCAACTGCTCCACTATCTAGAGAAGATGAGACTCGGAGTTGAGAAGAGAGTAGAGTTGGCACCGATAACTGGAAAGATGATAGAGGAATTCGGCCTAAAGGCTGCTCTTGAGGCCATCTATGAGGTGATAGTTAAAGAGAGCGACTCTAAGATGAAAGCAGTGTGGCTGCACGGAGCAAATGGAACTGGAAAGACTTGCCTCGCAAGGTTATTGGAAAACATCTTTTGCACTGAGAGGCTCGAAGAGGTGACGGAAAACTTTAGCCTGGACTAAGCGAAAGCCGGGTAAACTCCCACTCTGGTGATTCTGGATGAATTAAACAGCCCAATCTTTTTCAGCAGCAGAGGAGTTGCCAAAATGAAGCGCTTCCTTGAGGGTAATGGATATGCCGTAAATGAAAAACTTGGGCAAGCTAGTCAAAGATACAAAGGCTGCTCTATACTCATAACCTCTAATAAAACGCCCTTGGGGAAAATGGATGAGCTAGACAGAGGGGCCTTCGAAGCAAGGGCGAAGTTTGTGAAAATGAAGAGAAGCAAGGGATATGTCAAAAAGCCTTTTCCATTCTGTGCTGACTAGTTAGCAGAGTACTTTGAGAAAAAGATGCTAGAGGAAGGGCTTCTGGAGGACAGAGTGGGAATACAAGGGGACGACTTCACAGACACAAATGCGGAAGATATGACTTAGCTGGATGACAAAGACTTTGCTTGAGCGATCAAGAAAGAGGTGCTTTCATTTTCGTTATTGAACTTTTAAGGCTTATCTAATTCTGCTATTTAATCTTAAATTCTACGCCTTCTTATTCGCAATGTCCAAACCACTCCCACTCATTATTAGACTATTGGAACAATTACACTCTAATTTAATCAGTAGTGTGTTTTTATTATCAATGTGCAAATGTGATTTTTTAATAATTAATGTGTGAAAAATTTTTCCATTTTTGTCTCTCTAAAAAGAGTAGTTTAAAATGCCAGCTCAGCTGCCGACCAAATGTCGTGTTCCGAATTTCCGATACCCCCGAGAAAAAAATTAAATGGATTAAAAGGAATTTTTTTTAATAGAAAAAAAAAATTTAAATTTATTTTAAATATTTTTAATTTTAAAAAAAAAAAAAAAGCGAATTGGTTTTCTTTATTTTTTAAAAAAACTTAGGAAAAAAATCTTTTAAAAGAATCTTTAATTGTGTTTTATGCGAGTGATAAGTTATTAGAAAAAATTTTTGGGTGTAAAAAAAGGAAGGTTCAAAAAAAAAATTTTTTTTAATAAGTCATTGGACAAGGAAAAAGGGTTTTTAAATTTAAAAGCGTTTTTAGTTGGGAGGGGGGGAAGTGTAAATTTAAAGAAAAGTTAAAAATTTAATTTTTGTTTTTGATTAAAAAAATAAAGGGGTTCCTTGTGGCGGAAAATTAAAAATCTTGTTTGAATTTCCCGTAGGAAAAAAAATTGGTTTTTTTAAGTCCCCCATAATTCTAGGGGAATTTAAAAAAACCCCATAAAATATAAGAAATAAAATAAGGTAAAATAATTTTTTTTAATAATTTTTAAAAATTTTTTTTTTTAAAAAGGAAATCTAAATCTTCTAGGAAGGTCCCCTGACGTTGTCTCATATTTTTTGGTTAATGCTTTCCTCAATGTTTTCTCTTAAATCTGTTTTTAATCATGAAGTTTCTGACCCGGTTCAAAGTTTTATCATGATGTTCCTGGCTTGGATCTCTGTGCACGAACAAATCTGCCCCATCCCTCTAACGAGGCAGTGAGAATACAGTAGCTAGTACTTGTTGCGCCGTGCTGAGAAATTTTTTTAGTGTGATCTCCCCTTTAGGAAGGCGAATGGGGATGTAACATGATCGATAAGAAAACCCGAAAATGAAGAACGTACAGCTCAATTTTTTTCCTCGCTTCTCTCAAACACTGTCATTTTGTTCGCGACTCAAGACTCTCTCTTCCCTTTTTTACAAGGTATTTGTAAAAGATCTTGTAAGCAACTCTTCTTGTATGATGGTGTCTCTTCGCTTCGCATCAGCAAGGTGAGGTAATTTTGAACAACTCCTCCAAAGTTACAAATCTCAAGCATGGATCTTGCTTTGACTAGTGAAACTTTACTGACACCCTCACTAGGCTTTGATTCATGAACCAATCTTTTCCTCTTCTTTCCCCTTGTTCCTCTTTAGTTAACCTTGTCAAGGGATCGTGCTTGCCTCTTAGTGGCACCATCTTTAAAATTTCTTTTCCTCAATTACGAACTCAGCCATGTGCTTTTTCTCCAGTGTTTCTTTAGGAAAGCAGAGTGAGAGAATGTCGCTCACAATTGCAAAGGGTAGCGACCGTCCACTTTCTAAAGCTTCATATAGACTTAGGTTTGTAGCTGAGTGGATTCCTTGATGTGCCGCTTGAGGCTCTGAGGATATTCGAACTGTCGTTGACATTACTCGCATTCAAAAAGTTTCTTCTCCTCATTGATCTCTGGAGCAGCAACAAGAGGAAGCATCTAATATGTCAGAAATGCTCT
This sequence comes from Tetmemena sp. SeJ-2015, assembly GCA_027382625.1. Classification (NCBI taxonomy): domain Eukaryota; phylum Ciliophora; class Spirotrichea; order Sporadotrichida; family Oxytrichidae; genus Tetmemena; species Tetmemena sp. SeJ-2015. Next base: position 6,638 of record JAJKFJ010020847.1, read on the forward strand.
GAAGAGCAGCTGTAATTCTTTACTTTTTCATATGCGAGAGAATAGGCAATATCATATGACAATATCTATAGCTTTGGCTGGCACTAGTATAATAATCAATACGTAATTAAAGTATTAAACGTAATTTGCTTTCTATCTTTTTATCAATGTCTTTTTATATCTATGCATTACATTTTCCATCACTAAATCCCCTTTCTCTGAAAAATAAATTATTCAGAATTCTCACTTTGTTTGTTGAATTATTCTTCATCTCAATGAACTTTTCTTATTCTTCTTTGCTGAAAGTTTAGGATTGTTTTTTATATTAAAAAACTCCCTACTGCCAGGTTTCAAATCTAAGATCGTGAAGGAAGTGAAGGTTTTTGTTTTAATTCAGGACTACAATAATAAATAAAATAATTGTAACAGATTTTTATTCTACACTTAGTATAATCATAATTATTTTTACATTTTTAGTGTTCTAATATGAAAAATTATTTCGATGAATCCTTCAAAAATACTCTATTGCACACTTTCTTTTTCTTTTGTTTTAATAAAATTCTAATTCAATTCTAATTATAATCGATATATCACCAAATATATAATCATTCCCTCCAAAGTCAAAGATAAAATAATAAAAATTTTAAAAAAATTACAAATTATAAAGTTGCAATTATATTCTAAATAATTTTCAAATATAAATTACAAATATATTTGTACCAATTAATTTAAATTATTGACCATACATTTTTTAAATAAGAATTTTAAATTTTAAAAACAAAGGAATTTAGAGATTTTTAAACTCAATAAAACTGAGAGTAGCGGTCTCAGGATTTTAAAATTGCTGCTTAAATTGAAAGATAAAAATATTTATAGTTATTAATTTAAAATTTTTACTAAATTTAAAACTTTTAAAAAAGTATTCGATAATTTAATTGTTTAGTTAATAAAATGCAACTTCTTCTTATTTTTGCATCTTTGTATTTCTAACTTAAAATGAATTATTTACGTATATTATTTAATGAGGTAAATAAAGTTTGCCTTCTCCTTCTACAATAAAACAAATTTTTATCAAGTATGTACGTGTGTGATCGATTCAGACCGCCTTCCAAAACGACGGCTTCCATCAATGCAAAACTCCGCTATTGACTCGAGCCCGACCTCTGCACTTACTGTGGTTATGCTCTCTAACAACCTTTAAAGAAGTCACTCGGACTTCCTGAAGATGAAAGTGAAAGATGAATAAGGAGCTGCAGTTCCTCAATTGTAGGAGCAGAGATTGGTATAGGTGCATAGCTGATTTTTACAAATGTTGAAGGCGTCGTAATTGGTTGGCCCACTGAGACAAATGCATGTACTCACTAGAGTAAATTACTTTTTTATATCAATTTGAAGAGACAAGTGTAGATTCTTTTCAAATAATAATCCTAATTATCATTTTTAAGTTTAAGAGTAAAAGATATATCATAATGAACAATTTAATCTTATTTAATATCCTATTTTTGAATGTATATAATTGATTAAAAATGTTTGAACTAATTTTATTGCAATTATATGAAGCATAATATATTGCTTCTTTCTTTAGAAATTTAGTTATTCAACTATTTGATATCGTAATTTCATATTAATATATAGACAATTTACAGAGCTCTATTATGTTAATTTTCTTGCTCTTGACAGAAATTTATCCAAAGGTTTATCTTCAAATTGTTATGGGAAAATAAGGTATTTTAATAAATTATAGAAAGGATTTTCTCAAAGAGCTGGTCCTCAGAATGAAGAAGAAAGAATAAGGGACTATTTAAAGTAAGCTCTAACTATAGTCTTTAATTGATATTTAGTAGCCCCTTATTATTTTATTAAATAAAATAATAAATATTTGCAACATAAATTGTAATACATTTATTTGTAATCCAAGTTTATTTATTTTAGTTATAAACAATCATAATTAATTTTACTATCATCGCACTCTATAATAATTGATTAAAATATGATCTATAAGTAATGAGTTATCCACTTGTCTGATAGCCTTTTCTTTATTTCTGAATTGCTTGTGGATAGTTCGTTTATTGAGTTAAAATAAAAATGCTCGCTCATCTGCAAAATCATCTCCATGCTTATCAGTTTAATGTTAAATAATTATTTAATCAATGATATACGCTAATCGTTCTTCAAAGCATGACACCTACTGTTTTTCTTAACATTTAAAACTATGATCATAACTAAAATCATCTAAAAACTTTAGTTTTACCTAAAAAATCAAATGCAGTGGCTAAAATTTAGAAATATTTCTTATTAAATAAAAAACATCTGTACACCTTTAAAGAATTTAAGTTCTTTAGTTCTTTTAGTACAATGATGTTGAAATATAATTCAACAATCATTTTCTTATCTATTATATCAGAGTCTTAGAAGTCTCGTTGCTCTTTAAATGAGGGCAAGAATTGATAAATAAATTTACTATATTTATATTAAAATATTTTTACTTGTGTAACTGATATTTTAATGCTGATGTAATATTATTACGAAGTATTTCAAAAATTAATTAAATTTTAATTGTATCTAGAATAAATAAAAACCAAGTTCTAATCTCTTTATCAGTAGAGATCTGGCTTAATTAAAAAACTCAAGCCATTATTAAATAGATCTTCTAAAGGAATATTAGATGTAAAGAATTAGAGTTATTAAATAATCCCAACTCTACCCTCTTTAATAATGGGGAATATAGTCTTTTATGGGTGGTCTCAATTATAATGCATCACCAGCATTATTTAGCTGCTGTGACCACTAATCAGAAGGGCTCACAGACTATCAATGCATGATGATTTTCCGTTATCACTCTAATGTCCATAAATCGCAGTTTAAATATTCCTTGGCTTTAGACGTGAGCTACCGGTTCTCTAGTGAGTCTAAAAGGCCATACCCAGGTCCTCAAAAGATAAAAACAATGTCCCCATAACCCACAGTGATTTATTATAGCTGAGAATTCAATAAATAAAGATAATTAAATTTGAAATTAAATTAAAATGGAAGAAATGAGTAAGAGTTGAAGTGTTTCAAAATTTAAATAATTTTTTAATTCTCAGCATCAAATTCAAAGAACCTTTTATTCTTGCAATTTTATTGTGGGACCACTCAATCAAGAGATATAAGCGACACAAGTTTCTAGAACGCAGATATTTTGAGTATCGGAATTTGAGCACATCATATCTCTCTGGTGAGAGGTGCTACGAAGATGATTACAGACGAAGCTCTTATTAATTTTTGATATGCAAGAAGCTACAGATTAAGGTGAAAATCTCCGATTTAAACTGACAAGAAGATGCAACTCTCTATTTATTATTTTAATCAATCACACCACTTTTAATTCAAATTTCAACTTTATAGGGTTCCACATTATGAAAGCCATAAGGTAGTCTCTTCAAAATAGCATATATATTTATTTCATCAAGGTCCTTTTTGATATTTTTAAATTAATTTATAAGGTTTTAATATTTTAATCAGTTGATTTGTGTCCCCTAAAAGTAAAAGCTCCAAATGTCTGCCCAAGGTCGGATTGAATGAATGCAATAAAGTATTTTAATATTTATATTTTTAATAAAATGCGATAAATGCTCCCTAGTCATTTATTTTATAATCAAAACTTTTTTTCTCCAACCCACCTTTTGATGCCTTGTAAATCAAAGTAAATTTACTTGCATCAATTAAATTATTAAATAATTAGGATTTTATCGCATATCAATTTAATTTCTATTTAACAGAATAGGAAATTCTATCTATAATCCTCTGAAAGCCTATTAAATTGGTGCACCTTATATATACCTTTATATAAAGTAGAATTAAAGGAGAAATGTAGTTAAAATTCTGAGATTGCAAAAAGGATATGTATAAATTTCGTACTCTTTAAACAAATATATACACTTATCGAGAGAATTTTGACTTATTATTTAATTGAGTACTTTTGAGCCAAGATGTATCATGCTTAATTTGAACTCTTTTGAAATATCTATAATTTTTTACACTTTTCAAACTATTCTGCCACAAATTAATTTTCTATTAATTCTTCATCTTTAATATTTTTCAATATTTTACATTAACCATTGCTATTGAAATCGCTTATTGATTAATTAATTCATCATAAAATTAATTATAAAAATTTAACTGTAGAATTGGAACTTTGGTTTAAAAATAATACTTACGAGAAGACATTAGAATGTCTCAATCAAAAATCTTTCTTTTAATTCCTTTCAAATATATATTCCCCAGCTTAAAAAATTATAAGATATAGAAATAATTTGGATAATTGATTTAATAAAGTTAAACGAAATTGAATAAGATTGATTGAAACATTTTGTAATATGTATTTAGCTGTAATTTAAAATATAATAAAAATTAATCGCGATATTGTGACTAATGAGTTAGTACAGCTGTTTATGATTATTTTTTTAATTTTAAAGTCATTGATTAAAATATAGTGAATTTATAAAAGAATTTAGATAAATGCTTTTTACCAAATTCATAAACTTATATTTATAATAAAAACTTCTTCAAAAATATATTTGAATCTAGACCATAATAATTTTTAATTTTCATAGAGGAATTATGAATTTTAAATTATTGATTATAAATTTAGTTCAAGATATAATTTAATTAGCAATAATCTAAAACTTTCCAAGCTTTTAATGAATGCTCTTATCTTATCTGATGTGATAAGGCTTCATCATTTAAATTAGAGGTAATTATTTTCCCTTAAAAAAATATAGATCTTAATAAATATTAATTATTCTAATGCATAATAGTTTGGTAAATGGTTTTTTAGCAAGCATGAATTATCTTTATAAATTTCTAGGTCAACTAATTGCCTAAAATTTAGCTTTATAGGTGTTAACTATTTTGGAATCTATACTATTGGTTGGTTCATTTCTTCGTTATTGAAAATAAATTAACAAACTTAGAATTTTAAAAATAAAACTAGGATTCAAATTTAAATTGAAATCTATTAAATAATTCAATCAATATTTTAATAAAATTTGTTTACAACTATATGCCAAGATTCGATTTTAAAAAAAAATTTATTCTTAAGGATTCAAAATATAAAAGCAATGGTTGAAAAGATTAATTCATGATTTATAGAAAATAGCATTTAATCCTCAAACTTGCTAATAGTAAAAATGGAAAAATATATTTCTGCGCCAATTAATCTTTATAAATAAAGTATTAAGCGAAAATTTTATTTAAATGATTCTCTTTAGCTTTGTTTCCTGATTTCATTTTTTAGAAATAACTTATAATTTTGAATTAAATAGGCGATTTTTTAAATTTAATTATATATTTTGCAAAAATCATTAAATAAATGGAGTCTTCCTAAAGCATCCCTTCCTCACTGTGAAAAACGCAAAATTTTAAGATTGGCAAGAGAAAAAGACCATGCTATTTTTGGTCTCGTGTCGCTATTTCTATTGATAGGGGTGAATACATCTATACTTTAGAGTCAATATGAAACTGAGATTGGATGTGTAAATTTATTTTTAGTAATTTCGCGTTTGACTTGCATTATTATTTGTAATTATAAAGAAATTAAGTGTGCAAAACTTTTTCTGCAAGAGATATTATGATCATATGAATTAAGGTATAAATTTTATATAAATAATTTTTATAAATTTTATTTCACAAGCAGAAAATAATATAAATAATTAGTTATTTTTAACAAGATACTATTATTTCCTCTTCCAGAATTAATATGATCATTTGCTAAAATCTTTATGTTATTTACGGTTTCTATTTTAATCAAATTAACTTCTATAATTTTAAATTTTTTGAAATCATTTTATAAAATTTACATAGTTTGCCTTTAAGCAAGCTTAGCTTAATTCTCTAACTTGATAATTTGTTCTTCTTATTAAGAAATTTTAAGAAGGAGTTCCTCTATCAATCCTTCTGAATTGGGTTAATGTTCTGTGTTAGGTTTTTTAAAAACCTCATGATCAAGAGCTTGCTATATTGTAAGTCTCTGTAGGGGATCTCTCACAAGTAGTCTATTTAGTAAACCTTATAGCTTTTTAAATTAGTTTGGCAGCTGAGGCTGAACTCCTCCTCTCACTGCCAAAAATATTGACTCATTTTAGAAAGAAAGTTATCCTGTACACATATAATATATCAGCACACCCAAGGACCACATATCTGCTGAAAAGTCATATCTTGGACTTTCAGCAAACAATTCAGGAGCCATATACAGTTCTGTCCCAACTATTGAATTTACAAAAAATAATTTACTTAATTAATTTACCTTTGACTAGTCTAGAGTTAAAAGCTTAGAGCATCCAAAATCAGCGAGCCTTATATTCTTAATGTCCTTTAAATTTTAAAAATACACCTAATTTCTTTTAAGATTATAATTTGAATATAAATTTAGTCAATATAACTCTTTGAATATTTCCAATATTATAATACCCCAGAATTAAAATGCAGCAAGCACTTTTTCATATTGAAACTTGGATGTTAGTAATAGAGATCAAATTCTCTTGAAATATGGTCTTAAGTATAGGTTTGAAGTTTAAGATGCCATTTATATAAACAAAGGAACTCAGAAAATCAACTCGGCATTTTATATTCTTGATATTATAAGCCATTTATAATTTGATGAATTAAAAGTCATTTAATTTTTAAATTTCGTATTGACAATATTACCTATTGAGTCAATTAGAATGTTCTAGGGTTTTATATCTCAAAATAAAATATAATCTCTATGAATGATCCTGTTATCATGAAGGTGTTTGATACCAAAGAATATTTTTTTGATCCATTTAATAATAGTTTCCTCATTAAAATTATAGTCTTATTTACAGTTCTTAAGGCGATCTTCTAAGGTCCCTCCGAAAGCGAAATCCATAACTAGAGCAATTTCCCCTTTATACTTAAAAGCATCAATAAATATATATATTGCAATAATTCCTTATTAAATTAGTCTATAAATTAAAAAATTAAATTAATGCAAATTTAAAGTTTAAATAATTTAAATTATTCTAGATAATAAATATTTAACTCAGAGTTATAAGAAACAAAAAAATATTATGAAAAGTTTTTAATTTAGTGAGTATGTTATTCATATTTTTGCAATATATATACATAATAAACAAAGGCATTCTTTTTAATTTAAATGTCAATAAGTCATGATTATTCGAATATAATTCAGGAAATTTAATGCCCTAATCGTGATACTATTTTAGATAATTTATTTATTGATGATTTAAATATAACTCTAACTATAATATTTGTAAAGATCACGAAATGAAACTATGTGTTTGTGAGGTGGAATTTAAGTAACCATTCTCACTTCATTATAAGTGAATTGCTAATCAGTTTTGATCAGCTTGATCGCTTTATTAACTCCATTGGCATCCCTAACATGAAAAACAGTGCCGAAAGTTCCTGAGCTGATTTCTTTCAGGACTTTGTAAGTCTTATATAAATCTCGCTCAGGGAGATTAGTTATATTATTTTGAAGCACAGATGAGTTATTTGCTATAAAATATCTACCGTCTTAAGTTTTCTTGTCTACCATTTTTGAGAGAATAAAAGATTCAAAGCGTTTTAAAATTAAATTTATTTACTCAGATTTATTTTTGAAGAATCCGAATATTTATTTGAAAAAGAATAAATTTAAACTTAAAGAATATGGAGAAGGAGTTAAATTTTAATTTTCTATTCTTAGTTAATGAAACAAAATATGACGAATAAAGAGAGAAGACCTGCCTATATCCTCCATTATAAAAATGATTTCCCTCTTTTCTAAGATCTTTACAGCTCTTGATTAATTTGAAAATGTTTTTAAAAATCGTATTTTGTGGAATAATTATATTGGGCAGTTTTAAATTTAAATAGAAAGATTTTTTTAATAAATTAGAGAAGCATAAGACTATTGGGACAAAAGTTATTCATTCTTAAAATTGAGAAATTGTTAAAATAAGATTGAATTGCTTAAAGGAAAACAATTTTTATAATTCACATAGTTAATTATCAAATAAGAAATTTAAAATATAGGAATCGTGAAGTAAAATCAAAATAGGCTGGCTAAGCACGAATATTTGATTAAAAATAAAGAAAAATTTCTTAATAATTTATAATTAAATGAAAAAAGGTATTAGAATAAAATAATTTATGAGGAAGTACAAATTTTTGTTTGTTAAAAATTCAATCTAGGTCCCAAAACATATGGCTCTTGAGTTGGATTATAATATCTGTGTAAAATCTAGATCATCTAACATTGCTATTTAGTTTTATATAAAGATATAAATATCCTAAATATTTAAACTAGGCGCATGATAAGCTCAAGTATACTTTCTTAAAGCATCTCTCTATCCAAACAACAACGATAAAATATGAATTATCATATTGTAATTAACGCAGGCATAAAATCGCATTTTAATATCCATTTATTTTGAAAGTTTTATTCCATAATTAAATTTATTTCTCTTACTTCTTTTATTAAAAAAATAATATTGCAAAAAATCTTAAAATATAAAGTTGTAGATAAAAATCTAATCACAAATTTTAACTAAATAATTATTTGTTCTTAATATTTATAATATATAATTAGATAAATTATTGAAAAGTATTTAAATCATTAACATTAAGAATAGATATTTATAGTTAATTTTAGTTTATTTATTTTATTACAAAATTTAGATTTTAAACTTTGTGGCATTTAAATTCTAAGTTTTATTTATTTTCAGGAATATTATAGTTAAAATTAAAATCATAAATTAATTTAAAACAAAAAATGAAGAGCTTTAAAATTTCAGCCGTTAAATCTTGAGATAGTTAGTCCAATACGGTGCTCGCTCGATAGCTATTCAAATTATAATATAAGTTTGCTCTTCCACCATTACGATAGGAGTGCCTATGAAAAGATATTGGCGTTTTTGACTCTGAATCAAGAAATTAACCATGTTCAGAAACTTTTGCCCGAAGTAACTCACAACATACACCTCCTACAAATATTTTTTTTTACATTTATTAAATTTGCTTAGAATTTAATTCTTTATCGAATGGTAATAAATTCAACCCATCAATAACTGCCAAGATATTTAAAGTTATTATATTTTCTTTAATTTAATTCTCTTTTTTTACAAATTAAATTCTCAGCTATTGTCTTGACAACACCTACGACATCATTTCAAGGAAGGATAAAAATTATAGATTAGGCAGAGGTGAAAAAGTAGAAGAGCAAAAATAATAAAGGATAAAAATTATATATTTCAAGTATCATTTTAAATTATTTTCTTCACTATTGCAAACAAGAGAAATCTTGAAATTACAATATTTGGGGGGGCCTTTCCTCGTCATCCACTTTTTTCATGAAAATATGAAAAATCACTGTCTGGCCTAAAATTAGCCAAAAAAATCAATTTTTTAGTCCTGATTCCATTTCAGATGGGCTATCCTGATTATATTCATTAATTTAGAAAGCATTTAGAGCCTTCAAATTTTTTATTTATTCACAAAAATTAATTTTAAAGGAATGAAAATATTATTACTGAATATCGATGAATTAAAAAAGTTGAAGATATCTAATGTATACATTAATTGAAAGTACTCTAAACCATTTTATCACAATATACGAGTCTTCTTCATTTTTAGTCTTCCCTCAAACATAATCTGAACTAAAATATCTATAAAAATCAATATATGCTATAAAAGCATATTGCTCTTTGTATGCAAGAGAAAATATCTAATGCCATTTATTATAGTTCTCTTTAAAATTATTTAAGAATTGAATATCAAGACCTTTGCTTTTAAATAGTTTTAAGCATCTTTTAAAAGAATATCAATATCAACTCCATATATAAATCTCTCTTGTAGCGTTGATATTTTTCTAGCTTATTTGTTTTCAAATATATTGAAATCATATGGTTTTTTATTTATAAAAAAATCTTATTTCTACAAAGTTGCCTTAAAAATAGATTGCTCTGACTTACTCCTTTTAATAGTCAAGTTCTATTTTCTAAATTAATGAATATAATCAGGATAGGCCCTATGAATTTGAATTAGGACTAAAAAATTTATTTTTTGGGCTAATTTTAGGCCAGACAGTGATTTTTCATATTTTCATGAAAAAAAGTGGATGACGAGGAAAGGCCCCCCCAATATTTGTATAATCTAATTTAATTCTACATTAATGGGCAAATGCGATAATTTATATACTAAAAACTTTATAACTAAAGTATATTAATTCTTTTAAAAAATGATGCAATATTTCTTATTAATGTTATTTTATAGTAGAGAAGAAAATAGTTTAAAATTATATATTTTACGATATCTGACTTTTATCTGGCAGTATTAAGTCCAATATTTGAGGCCCTAGTTGTTCGAGTATTCCTTTATAATCTGAGGAATTGTATTTAGGATAATAAAAATCACAACTAAGTATCTGTTTTTATTATAGAATTCTTTATAAAAATTTACTGTCCAGGAAAGGCTTCCCCATGAATTCAAACAAAGTTAAGAGCTGGAGTAGGGTGATGTATAATAAGGTAAGGGAAAGAGATAAAAAATCTAATTACAAAATTGAATTAAAGAATAATCTTAAAAAAAGATAGATCATTTTCACAATAAATTGCTAACATTTGTTGGAGAAGGTTGATGTTAATAGAGCTTTGACTATGGCTACTAATAACTATTGAGAAGAGAGCAGAGTGATTTGAAGAAGTTTTATTGTGAAGAAAGTAGAAAAGTTGTTTAAGATTTTATGAATGCATAAGAGGAGGCAACTAAAATCATTTTGAATAAAATAATGCCTGATTTTAATTGCTCTCTCATATAATACAAAGCACAAGGAAGATAATCAGTGCGATATTAAAAATAAAAGGATCCCTTTAAATTGATCTTCTATTACTATGATTTGCCTAAATAATATTTTTACAAATAGGTTCTATATTTTATTATTTTCTTTATTTATTATAAAAATAATGATGATGATTTTAGAGTATATCAAAAATACGAATAATGTTGTTAGAGGCTGCTTCTTTTTATTCTATTTAGTTTAATTTTAATTTAAAAGAATTTCAGATTTTCAAATTTTGATACTGAATTAATGAGTAACCAGTAAGGATATAAATCGTTCAAGTAACAACTAGAACAATCACCTCTGGCAACACATGACACCCAAGACGTCACTTCTGGCTCTGCAGCTCATCTTCATCTGAACACAGCGATCCGGTAAGCGCAAAAATTTTTACTACCCAGCTAGCAACATTTCAGAGCTTCTTGACTCTGACTGAACAGCTCTAAGCCCAAAATCCTTTGTTTATGCTAGTTAGTCTCTGAAGCGAAAATAATTTCCAAAATCACATGGTAGGTCTATGAAAATCTGAGTTGTTCGGTGGTACTTTCAGTTGACATAGTGTAGAATGATGCCAGTGGACTAGTTTAAAATAACTATCGCCACAGACGAAATTAAATCTAAGTCAACCAGTATACCCTTATATCTCCATTCTGAGTTCCTTTGGGGATTTTAATACCGATCATTACTCCTTGTGGGTCCAATTATCCAAAGAGAGGGAATCTGTAATCTAGGGTCATCACACAACCTTCAATTTTGTACTCTTACCTTATCATTGACAGATTATTAAATTAGATTACCTCCAGGGTATAAAAGCAATGAGCAAGTGCATTGAGTAATGGACGGCGAATTTCACTACATCTTGCCATAATGATTTTGGGAAAAAACACAGGTCCTAGATTTTATCTTTATAATTTAAAACTTTATTAAATTAAATAAAGAAGTTATTTATTAAGATCAGCCGTTTAGTTATCTGTTAATATAGGCTTAAATTTATATTTAAACACCATCTTAAATTTTTTCATTCAGCGAATGTTATCTTCAAAGAACTTAGGTCTTATAATTCATCTAATACTACTTTGGTTTATGTTTATTTCTTTCTATGACCCTTCTATTTTCAATTTAAATTCTATATTATAATAAATATAAATATCTTTAAATAAAAAATAAAATTATATCAGAACTTTGATTTGCCAATTAAGATAGTTTTAAATGTTCCAATAAGAAAATGGATAAATGATAATGCGATGACTCTAAATAATGCAATAATTTTTATAAATGGGAATATGTCTTAGGATGTGAATAAATATAATAAGTTTGATTGTAGAATTTATTTGTTGAAACTATTTTACTTCAATTACTAAGATTGCTCTTCTCTAGTTATTCATCTGCATCCATATGTAATTATTTTGCCAAGTGAAACTATTTCTTATAAAATCTACTTTTAATCTTTCAAATTAAATAACTGTAATTATAATTTTTATGTTTGTTTAATGTTTATTAAATTAAATATACTCTGAAGAATTTATGAAATAAGAAATGGGAAAATCAAAAGATTGCAAACAAATTGAGTTAATTAAATATTTTAAATGTGTTATAAAAGCGCCTATACGTATTGAGATTGTTATTAGTGAGGAATAGGATCCATTTGATAAAATATTTAATTTTAGTTAAATATTTATATTATTTGCTAATTTGATAAATTAAGAAAAAACGATTATTCTCAAATATTTTTTAATACAAAAAGGATAAATTTATAAAATTAATAATTTATTTAATGATAATTCTAAGACAAAAGGATAATATTTACATCCCAATAATTTAATTCAAAGCGAGATTATCTGAAATTATAAAAAAGAATCTTGCAGATTAACTAAAGAGAAAAAGCTTCATTTACTATCGTGATTCCCTCTTTATCGAGTGCGAATAGGTATTTAATGGGCAATATCAGAGTCCTTTATCTTCGACATGATACGAGAAGTCTTGCATCTGACAGAATAATAACGAATGAAAATTGAAAAAGGAGAGCGAGCCTTTTCTTTAGATATGTATGGATGGAATTTTAAGGATGCCAGCTAGGATATAACATGTCAATTAAAGCATACAAGATTTAAAGAATACTAATTTAAAGTTGCACCTTTGCTTTCTTCATTCTTTCAAAATCCTTTATCCATAATCAAATATTTATTTTTCTAATAATTTTAACAATGGATGACCTTCTCCTACTTGAATAACATTTAAACAAAATAGAGCTTTGAAATATATAAGAAAACCGATTTTATTGCAGCTCCAGAGCCCATCTAATCTAAATGAATCAACATCTCACTCATGTTAAGTGAAGTACTTTTAGGCTGCAAATTATTTGGTAAATATTTTGCTTCATCAAATTTATAATTTTGACTTTTTTGTAATATAAAAGTAGACTGAAATATTTGTTATTTTATCTTTATAGCATGATATGGATTCTGGATATTAATGATATATTATATTTCTGCTTGGATATGAATTTATTAGTGAATTGACACGGATTTGCTCATAGATGATATTTATATATCTCCATTTCAACTACTTTGAATGCACGTGATCCTGCTAAATAGCTCTATCCTTTTTCAGTATTCCATATAATGCCTTTAGGAAGTTAGTATGTTCCTCCTAAATTACTAATACAACTTTATTTCTATGAAGTTGTATACAACAAATGTAATCAGTTGATGAATGTATTTAAACATAAATTAGGAGAGATATAATTTTAATTAAACTGCATCAATTTAATTTATTTTATATTTAATTAAAAAATTATCCAATTCAAATATATTAGTGTTCTTTTATCTTATCAACTTCTATTTATTATTACTTCTCTCATTTTAAGCAATAGGTTCAACATAAACCTTTTCCTTAAATCATAATCCAAAAATAACTTCATATAAAAAAGATGTTTAAAAATAAGTCCATATTTTTGTAGAGCTTTAATTAAAATCGCTGATTGGTTAAGATGCTGGAGAAATAGGAATAAAATGTTTAATTTAAATATAGGGAAGATACTAATGGATGATCCATGATTAGAACAATTAGTGAAGAGAGAGAGAGAGAAGAGCATCTACATCCTTTTGCTTCACTAAAGGTCAGAGAGAGAAGAAGCAGGCTTCTGTTAGATAAGCCTTAAAAAATTTATTAGAAAATATTTTAATGGTGATTAAATTATTCCTAAATATGATTGTTAAACCCCATTTTGAGTGGCTACCTTTTTGGTATAATTGATCTCAACAAATTTAACTCTCCCATCCCACTCCTCCTCTGTCTTCACTGCAATTACGCTTTAATCTCTCATCATTCCTTCTCCTCACTCTCTTTCGTCTTCACTAAAACTTTTTTTTTATCAAATCATCACACTTTTTTCTCACATTTTAGTATAGCTGAGAATTTAATAAAAAAGAAAATTAAAATTAATTATTAAAATAAAATGCGTTAAATGAGTGACAGTTCACCTCTCTTTTATTTGAATAATAATTATAAAATAAATTCAGCAAAAAAATATGTAAGAACTTTATAACTTTCAAGACTTTGAGTGGAGCATTCATTTAAAAGTTATAAGCAACACAAGTTTAAGTTTATAGAGATTTGAGGATTAGTAGAATGGGATCAATAATATCTTTTGATTTAGAGGTGCTGTTATAAATAAAGAAAATCCTCATATTAATTTTTTTATAAGCTATAGAACACTGCTTATTAGAGGTTAAATCTGGGATTTCAACTACCACCAGTTGCAATCTCTGACATAATATTTTATTTAATCACCCATTTTGATAAAATTATAAACTATAGTAGATTCAACAGCAAGATAGCATGAGCTATAATTATTATTTAAATACGCCAGAAGTTTACAAACTATTGGATTTTAAATAAGTGTATATTACCTTAATTTAAAAACTTTAATGCTAAGATAGTAAAGAAAATATTGTGTAAGAAATAATTAGAACAGATAACTCCGAAATTATTTGGGATAATAATTAAATACACTACAAAGATGAGGCCATTGTAAAATTTATAAAAATACTTCCACTAGGAGATTGGATATACTAATGTATTTAACCTAAATAATTTTTAATATTTATTGGTTTAATAAATAAAATTTACTGTTGACAAAATGATCTCATCCCACATGCAGTTCAATTTTATTATACAATAACCAATTAATTTAATACTGCTTATAATGCTTAAGTCAGCAGTATCTGAAATATTACTCCCAAACATAAAGAATAAATAATTATTAAAAAATAACAATCTAATAACATAATACAAATTATTATGTTATAATTCATCTTCTACTAAAATATGTATCATTCTTTTATTAAATTATTAAAATAAATATAAGTTAAAATATTTTAAGAAAAATATAATTTGATATTTGTAATTATAGTATCTGAGTAGCCAACTAGTTAATTAAAATGTTTAAAAATGTCTAAATATTAAAAGATTACATTCTTAAAATAAATAACTGAAATATGCTGTTAAAATCAAGCCATTAATTTTATTCAAAATATATTTAGAACAATAATTTTAGAAAAGTAAAATTTTGGCGAAAGAAGTTAACCTCCTATCTTTAATTAATATATAACTTTCAATAAGTGATATAGACTGAAATCGGCTCGATATATTTGAAACTTTACTGTAATTAATCATCTAGAGAGAATTTTATAAAATTTAAGATTTTAAGCCTTATCCCAAAAATAATTAGTTAAGAGTTTGTCTAGTATGAAGCTTGCTTTGGTCAGATTGAGGCTTAATAAAAAAATAAGACCACCATCATCATCAAGCTATAGCCCTCTTAATATATGATAATTGCTTTAGAAAGGTTTGAAGGTGGGCTTTCGCGGTGACGTGGCACAACTGATGAAGGAGTTACGCCTGTGAATTACTTTAAATCGATTAAGTATTATATGCCCGTTAGGGGTTCTTAATTCCTAACTATTATTATTATAATCTTAATAGAAAGGTTTAACTCATAAGCCTACAGTGATTTTTTGTTTTATAGGTCTTAGTTAAACAATATTTAAGCTGATAAAATTCACTAAATAAGTTAAGCTAAATTAGAATTTCTTGGTTAGTGTAAAAAATTCTAATTATAATTTAAAGCTGTTAAATTATCAATTAAAAAGGCCCTTAATTTCTCTTCATTCATTTAGATATTATTGAAGGATTTTTTCCTAAATGGTATTTATAAATTACAACCTTTTATAAGATGTTTCAATTATCGACTAAAAAATGGAGAAAAAAAATAAATTCTTAAAGAATAAAGTCTTTTTATAGCCAACAAAAAAAGAATCTGAAAATTCAATTTTTGCTCTTCTAAAAAATTTTAATCTTAATTTTTTTTAATTTTGGGCTTTTCAATAATTTATTTTTAATTAAAATTAAAATATGAAGAGGTATAAAGCTCAGTCCCACCCCAATAATTTATATACTTGATATTTATTTTATCAAAATAAATAAAAATTTAAGTATTCAAATTCATTAATTTATTATATTTTATCAATTTTCTTTTGATCTTTGATATTGTTAAAAGGAGGTTACCTTTATAAGAATTAAAAGTATGAGAATTGAAAAATATTGTTTAGCCCATTACTAAAAGTACCTTCGAATTATTTCACATTTAGTAAAAAGTTAAATTGTAAGGTAAAGATTTCATTCAGGGCAGTGACAAAATTTTACAATACAAACTAAAACAAATCTCCAACCAACGATAAAAATCACTTTGAGAACGTTTAAATGATAAATTTAGTTCAAACTTACTTCTGCAGATTCCATATTCATCCCTGTAACTAAAAATAGAAATAATATTTTACATTTTTAAATCATTAACCATAAGGTTCGCTACCTGTAAATCGTTAAAATTACTTTAAATTGAATATTACAGCCTGTATCTGTGTAACTCTGACTCTAAATGCTTTTTGAAAGCAAAAGCAACAATAAAATTCATTCTTTGATCTAATTTAATAAGAGTATCTAGAATCTTCAAGAAGTTCAACAAAGACTGTGGCGACTTCATTGCACACCTTCGCAAGTTTAAGAAACAGATCAAAATGATTGTGCCAATCAAGGAACAGGAGGTCATGCACTATAAAGGATTTATAGATTTTCTCATTAAGTACGAGGAGATCAACTCCAAAAAGCAAACTGAGAATCTTCCATTTAAGGCAAATATACTCTCTGGAGATGCCAAGGTGGATCTTAAGAGCAGATTAACTGAGACAGTAAGTTAAAATTTGGACTTAATTAAAATTAGGCTCGGTCAAAAGGATTCTGATACCGGTGTGTCTAATCTTACAATTCTGTTGCGAATTATATTGCATCATTTCTAACTTCACACTAGTAGTATTCTCTGGTTTATATCGCATGCAGTATGAATTCACTAAGTAGACAAAATATTCCCTACTGGAAGCGGAGACCGTAGAGCCAAGTATGTTTCTATGGGAATATGTTGGCCTTCAGCCGAATGACTTCCCAATGGTTTCTCTCTTAAACTCGGTTATAGTTCTATCGACAGTTGCTTGACTGTCCAGTTATCGAACTGGTATATTGTGCCGTGCGTGAGATCGGCTGATATCCCAATCTTGCACTCCATCACTCCTCGTAAGAGGGTCAGTGAGAATATGTCCAGACGTAAGCCTAGTATTAATTGAGCTCGAGCCTGAGACTTCTCTTAGTCTCACTCATTTGTATACAGGAAGGGCAATGGCAATGAATCATGAATCGATCAAAAGAACACCAGCAATATGAGACGTACTTAAAGTTTTTGTCACCGCTTCGTTCACTGATTGTCATTTGCGTGTCGCGACTCAAAAGACCGTCCTCTCTTCCTTCTTTACAAGGGTATGTCGTAAGAAATTTTGTAAGCCATACTCTTCTTGTATTAGTGTAACCCAATGAGGCATAGATAAAGCACTTTTCATAACAAGTGAAAGCGCCCCCCAATAAACACGTGTCATGTCCATCTCAACCAAGCAGACAATGATTTCACTTCACGGGTCCTTGATTTTAACTTTCTAATTTAAAAATTATACCAAAAATATAAAAGAGATGCTTCCAAAAATTAAAATTAAACCTGATATAGTAAGGCTAAAAAGTCAGGAATTAAAGATTAAGGCAATTTTTTTTTCTTCCAGAGTTGCCTTTATTAAATTAATTTTCTCAGCATTTATACATTTGTTCTTGGAATTTAAGTAAACCATTCATATTCATCACATAAAATATAATTTATTATGAAGGTTAAATTTTCTTTTTTTATGACATATTTACTGAGAGAAGATGCTTTCAATAAAATCAATACCCTTGGCTACATAAGTGTTAAGTTTTATTGTGGGTAAAGTTGACTCAGTACTAGTCACTGAGCAATAATATTAGTTTTTAGACACGAAGTAGTTTTACTCAGTCTAGATAGAAGCACCTAGAGTTCATTCTGGTGAAAGAAAAAAACAAAGAGGTTAACAATATATTTAAAAAACCTCCTCACCAAAGAAGTCAGAGTAGCCAGTTAGATTGATTCGTCGTTTTAAGAAGTTTTTGAGTTATTTAAACTAATTATTGATATCTTTACTTTATTTTTAGGCAATATAGCCAACGATAAAAATGACCATAATTAGCATCAATATTGCTCTTCAAATATTATAAAAAGTTTATATTATTTCGTTCTATTGTTTAGGGATCTGCTCCCTTCCTGAAATCAAATTATTTGACTTTATCTTATCTATACTTTACAGACAGATTAATTAAATTTGAATAGAAATTAAACCAAAATAAGATCGCAGCTATATTTTAGCCAATTCTTCGCAAGGATTTATATATTAAAATTATTTATTGAATAAAATTATTAGGTCGGATTTTTCTCTTTCAAGATAAGGATTTTTTTTAAAAAATAGAATTATTGAAGGCCAACATTCTAGAATGTGATAATTAGATATTTCAATTTATTTTTAAAACTATATTAATATTTGAATCAGTAGATTTGTATCCCCTTGATGTAAATGCTCCAAATGTCTTCCCATGGTCAGAGAAAATGAATGCAATAAATTATTTATATTTTATAAATTATAATAAATGCTACAAAAGCTCCCTATCCATTTACTTTAGAATCAAATATACTTTTCTTCATTCCATCTTCTGATAGTTTGTAAATCAATGTAAATTTGCTTGCATTTTTTAATTATAAATAGATTTAGATTATTAATTAATGAAAATAAATTATTTTAATTCCTAACATAAAATTAAATAAATAACAAGGTCTTTGCTTCAAGCATTAATTCTCTAAACCCCATTAAATTAATTATAATCTCGAGAGTATAGTTAAACTACTTTGTCTTATAAATATCTTAATTCTTTCTTAAAACCAATTAAAAATAAAAACCTAAAATTTTTTTTTATAAAAAATTTCAAAAATTTTCATAAAATAAAATTTAAGCTAAAAAAAACTATTTTCCTTTTAAAAAAAATTTACATAAAAAAAAAATAGAAAATTATCATAATTTTATTTTGTTAAAATAAATTTTCTAAATTTTATTTAAAAATAAAATATATTTGAATAGTAATTAATTATAAAAAATGTTATCCAACCACGTTATTTTTAAGCATTTTGTTGCGTTCAAAACAACTAATAGAACAATTTAATTTTTTAAAGATAAAGCTCAATATATCTGGCACCTGGAGAGGATATTTAACATTTGTTTTACAATTATACTATCACAATTTTTCACATAATTTGACTTCAAAGTACCATCTATCTCCAAAGATTCTCCTATTCTGGCCTGAAGCCTTTCTTATTATTTTCTTCCTCAAGTCTAACTCAGTAGGTTAAGATTGATGGACATATAGTTTTATCCGAAAAGGAAAATACTCGGGATTAAAGTAAGTATATTTGAGAATGCTGGCTTTAAAGTCCGCTTTTTAACTTTTGCATCCATCAAGAAAGAAGAAGAGAATCTCACTTAAAATTTTAAAGAGTAACTTTACGGCCATTAGAAATAGAAAAATGGCTTCGCTTAGTATAAATCCTCTAAAATTAAATTCTTGTCAGAGAATATAAAAATTATTATCCATTAATCATAATACTTAAAATTTTAATGCATGATAATTTGGTAAATGATCTCTTAGGAAGCATTCATTATCTTTAAATATTTCTGAAATTACTAATTTTCTGAAATTTTCAATATTGATTAATTCTTTTGGAATATCTTCTGTTTACTTGGTCTCTTCTTTGCTATTGAAAAATATGTTTAAAATTATTTTTAAAATACTTATAGTTTTAATTCTTAAGTTGTATTTTAAAAATATATATTAATTTTAGTCTATTTTATTTCCTATATATTTAGCCCAACATCTTTAAACTATAAGATTTAATAGATTAATGTTATTGATCATAATATACGATAAAGAAGCATTCCCAATATAGATGAAGACTTTAGTTGAGGTAAGCCAGACGCTTAAATATAAAAAGGACAACTGCGAGAATAAACAAATTTACATCCCCGATAATAGAATAGCACATGATAGAGCTTGATGAGAAGATAAACAATCCAAAAGGTTGATAAGTATTTTCAATTTTCTTTGATGAGGTTGAGTGGTTTGAAATTTTACCCAAGTGGCCATGATTTATTTAAAGAAGAGAACTGTCTTAAACATGCTTGAAATCTTTTTAATTTTTTAATCGAATGAGAAAATATATTACGACCTCATAATTTGAGTATATAAAGCTCATAATTTTTTATTTTAATTTAAGAATTCATAAGAGTATATACATTTCATTTTTTTCTCGGGAAAATATGTTCTGGTAGATGGAGCCCTGGCAGCCCACTGGAACCGCTGCTACCCTTAGGATCACGAGAATCCTAAAATAAAAAATTAATGAAATAATGTCGAGGAAAAACTCTAAAATATACCCCCAGAAATTATATATATATACAGGTTAATTTATATATATATATACAGGTTAATTTTCCTAGATATTATTTCTTTTAAGGTTATTTTTGGAGAATCGAAAGGGGGTAATGCGGTTTCAAGGTGAGCATTGGTTGAGTGGCTTGTGATACCATTTATCTCTAATTTTTATATTATAGGGTTTTACATTTTGGGCTGTGAGTCCCCAACCAAACATTTTTCCTCGACCCACATGCTATAATTTATCCCTCAAGCCGTTTATCCGATGTGGGAAACACTTATTTACCAGACCTCGCGCATTAGATCCTCACCTTTGTTACAAATGATTCCTTAATGTGAAAATAGTTTCAGCTTTACATAATTGCTTTCATAGAGAGTTAACCTCTTACAATCGTTTTCTATTCTTAAATCTGAATGTATAATTTTGACAATATTGTGTGCACTTAAAGGTTCTGAAAGCTTTAAGAGATCTTTAATGGCTAATTATATCATTATATGATGAATATGATTAATTGTTCTTGGGTTAGCAGAATTAATTCAAGATTATGCTCATGAACTAAGTTCAATAAATTAAATTAGATATAGTTTTAATATTTTATGCTTTTAAATTTAATTAGGAGCAGCTCCTACAAGGTGAAATAAGGTCAACATCTCAGTCATAGTTTAATTTTTTATCTTCCGCTTTGAGCAATTATCCGTTAAAGGTAAGAGTAGACTCCTTCTAAATGTTGTAACGGTACGGGTCCTATTCATACTCAATACTTTGTTAAAAAGTACACAAATACAAATATACTATGGAAAGGTTTTAAGTTTGTCTGCGAAGATAAGTCTCTGTTAATAGGGAGGGATGACTAAGTTGTCCTAGATGCTTGCCTCCTTGGCTGTGACCTCCAAGTCTTTGCTAGTCCTTGTTGTCATTGATGAGGAAGTAAAAGGACTCATAGATGTAGTTATTGTAATTAACATATAAATTCGCTCTTAATTTTAGGTTTATTATATTAAGAGTCATAGAGCAAGGTGAATCAGTTTACATTTCTAAAAGAAAAACCATAATCAACTATGCATATATATTTTATTTTAATCTTCCAAATTACTGATATTTGGCTCTACTAGACCTCGTGGTAAACTATTAATTATATCAGAAGATTTATCGTAAATAAAAATCAAGATATTTTCCTCGCTTTCCCAAAACTGAGCATAAATAAAATCTAAAGTAGAAATACAGAGATTCCTTTTATAATTATTCTCACCATGCTTATGAATAAGAGTATTTTATAATCATAATTTTGTATGTAAAATTTTGAATTTTTATTTGCTATTAAATTAAAATAATTTTATTGTTAATTGTGAAATTATATAATATCCCCTCGGATTCTTTATAAATTTAAGATAAATCTTTTTTATTACAATAAATTAAATAAAAGTAAAAAACAAAAGACTAAAATTTGCTGAGCTTGAATCTGTCAACTGAAGATGTGATTTAATTATTAATTCGATGTTAATTTAATCGAGGATCTATTAAATTTAAATGGACGTAAATTTTAGTTCCTAAATCAATGAATATAAGTTTTAGCAATTTACATCTTATTATGAAAACGTTAAATTTTATTTGTTCAATAAGGATGTTGAGCTTATAAAAATTGATAAAATTTATTTAATCAGCCTAATTTCATGAGTCAAAGTTTGAAAAGACAGAATAAAAGATTAGAAATTAAAATATTTGTATTCACAATTAGTCAAAAATAGATATACTCTTTAAATTTAACATTTTCCATCCATATTAATTAATAATATCTTTATACATCTTGACCAACAATAATACATTTAAAGCATTTTTTATAAATTAAAACTTTCAATCAAATATTGTGGTAAATTTTTTTTTATATGATGTAAATGATGCTTTCTGAAAATTGAAGTAAAAATCAGGAGGATATCAATTGCAAGCGGTCTGGAGAAATTTTCAATGTTCGATATAGTACGCTCTCTTCGGTGAGAAAATCCAAAATGTGAAGTGGGCCCAATAAATTACAATATATTGAGGTAAGAGAAATTTTTTGCAGTGTGGGAAATATTTTCCGCTCCAAATCTTGAAATAAAACACATCACAGGAATTCTTTAATTCAGAAGCCAAATTAGGCATAAAAATTTTGGAACCCAACTTGTGTTAGCTACAATTATTAAAAAAAATTCTTTAAGGTCACCTTTGACTTATTCAAAAATGCAATCTAAAAACTCAAAACTAGATTAGTTTTAATTAGCAACTCTGATCAATTGAATGCACTTTAAGCAAGCAGATATCCCTTATAAAAACAAACGATATTTTCATGCTACTTTAAAGTTGTTTATTTAAATTTTGTAATTGAATTTAATATGTATGAATTTGAATTTTTTATGGTATAATACCTGAGTTTATAAACTAAGTGAACTAAGTCGAGCTACTTTAAGATGCCGTAGACATATTATCTATTTATTCTAATTTTTCTTCCTCTAATTTTAATATATAATAAATTAGGTAAAATAATTCTAATGAGATAGTTATGTTTTCTGTGTTAAAGTTTGAGAAAATTTCATAATCAAGTGCTTGCTATATTCATAAAGATTATTAAAAAATACAATTAATTTTAAATAAGTGTGTATATTTATACAAGCTACTTAAATTATTGAGCAAGCATTACAATGTAGCATTGAAGCCATCGAATTAGCATGGGATTGCATGAGTCACTTCTCGTAGTACCAGCATTCTGCCTCTTATCATTTGAAGAGCAGCGCCTGTTTGACCGCTGAACAGTAAGTGATAACAAGGGCTCTTTTAAGAAGTCACTGCCAACTATGAGACCCATCGAGTAGTTTTCAGACAAGGTTTAGCTTGCATTATCACTGATAGCTCACGGTATCTTATCTACGGATAAACCAAGGCTGATTTAGCCTTGGATAGAAGCATTCTCGAAGTTATCCAAGAAGATCTTGGGTGGGCTCGGCCCTTTGAATATAAAGTAAATTTAGATCGGGTGCAGGATTTAACTCCTTGGCTATGGATGCCTTTACAATAGCATAACCTTCAGTAACTCAAGCAATATGCAAGGTGAAGCAAGACCATTAGTTAAGGTGTAGTCGAGCTATTCTTACCCCATCAGAGATCCCTCCCTGCAGATAGTCTTTTTCAAATAGCAAATTAAGAACTTTGATTCATTTGCTCTTTAAGTGCCACGTATCCTTGAAATCTTAGGACTCTCTTTTTTAGAAGGCTGGGTCATTATTTCTTAAGTTAACTTGCAGAAAATCTATGAAGACTGTGTTCACTCTGACTTGAGTCAAGAAGAGCTAAGAAGAGCGAAGCACTCCTCGATGAAATTAATCTCGACTACTGAGAAATTTCAAGATTTGCGTGAGACAGCACATGTTGTTATTAGAGTGCAAGAGTGTTGTGCTCTGAGGTTGTCTAAGAAGACGATGAGCTTCACCTATAGATTGCGTTCATCAAAGCTGATTCAACTCTCTTGAGATTATCAATGTGGTGATAGACATCTCGAGCAGCGCGAACTCTTCCTGGTTCTCTTGCAAACTGATCATAACCAGAGAGCAGCCTTGGTGTTGTTCTTGATCCCTCCTTGATCATGAAGTGGTTCTAGCAAGGCTTGGCTCATGCCCTGATGGTACATGGTCAGACTTGAAGATTGTCTCATAGAGTTAGACTATGAAAGTTTTCTCATACCAGAAATCGTTAGCTTATGTCCTCAATATTTCAACTCAATTTTAGCTACTCAGCCAATGGTCGCTTATAGATTAGAATTGAATGTAATTGCGGATGTGCTTAAATTATTATGTGTGTGTTTGGTAAGGGTGGGTTTGTATTTTTAGACTCATTGTTTTATTGTTAGGCGCCACCATTCAGATTTTAGAATCGTGAAGAGGCGCTTCCGACCTGAGTTGCCTTAGTCAATGACTACCTGGAAACCGTTGCGACACCACCGCTGTACGATAATGTTGTCCTATCCACTGCTAGAGGTCTAAGAATTCGCGCAACCTCTGAATAAGTAAGTGGTGGATTGGCATCCGAGTGAAGAGATCCGAACCGTAGAAAGAAGGTGGAGAGCAGTTGCTCGTAACTGTTCCTAATGCGTGTCCTCAATCTGAATGGGCGAGGCTTCTTGATAGCTTTCGTCTTGTTTTGAGGAAGACTTCTCTCGAGAAAAGGTATCATGTTCTTGTCTTGCACGTCAGCACGAATCTTTTAGCCCGCGAGGAGGTAGGATGAGGCGGGACCAAAGGCATTGAGCTTTCTCTACTTGGATAGTTGCAGCGACTTTGAGTCCATTCCAATTTAAGAATAAGAAATTAATTATTAATGGAATTACTCTAATTACTTTCAATTCCAATCTATTAGAGTCACTTTAAACTTGAAGTCAAGCGCGCGGTAAATTTTTCCAGAAAGCCTTTGTTCAGAAGTGGCTCTTGATTTCGGCAAAGTAACATGAGTCATCGCTGAGAGAGGCTGAGGGGCTTCAAATCTGACAGAGTTTAGTCGCTGAAGAGGAAGCAATGGTGCTTGAAAGTCTGCTTGCTCGCGCCTGAGCCCTATCCCAATGGACTGTTGGAGCTCTTATTTCCCATCAAGATGATTTTTTTTGGAGAACAATCCTACAATCACAACCATAATCTCAGCTTCAGGGCAGCAGACCAAGTTGTCTGCGGTAAGCGTAAATGTTCTGAGAGTCGGCAGGATAACTAGTTGGGAGAGCTATGGTGGCAGTGCCTACTTCTGATGATTCTTTCTTTTCTTTTTATCTTGATTAATCTTTCTTGATTGTAATTCTTTTCAGAAAATCTTCTACTAGCAGACCATTTAGCAAGCCTTATAAATTTTAGAATTCGAGTGGCAATTGAGGATACATATTTCTTACTAAAGCATCTTTGATTAAGTATCCATTGTAAAAAACTTCCTTGGTACACATATAATAGATGAGCACACCCAGAGACCACAAATCAGCTGAATAGTCATGTCTTGGATTCTATGTAAATAATTCTGGAGCCATATATTGTACTGTGCCAACTACTGTATTAAAAAATAAATATATTTGCCATTGATTATTCTTTACTTAAATACTTAGAGCATCCGAAATCGGACAGCCTGATATTTATTTCTGTAAAACAAATAAAGATAAAATTTATTTTATTATTCGTATAAATATATGTTTAGTACATGAAATAATTGAGTAAGTAATGGCACAGCTATATAATTAAACGAGATAAGATAATGATTATAATGAAATTGTCACTCCATTATCAAATATACTAAGCATATTGCATTTTGAATATTAGCACTAAAGACAAAAAGCTTAGAAGATACTCGTTAGGATATAAACGCCGGGAAAAACTGGAAGTCACTTATTTAATAGAGCAGGTGATTTTCCATTTTTAGGAAACAAGCATAAAAGACACTAGTAGATTGAGTAGGTCTTTATCACAAATTATACCTCAAGGGATGAAATGCATATACCTAGCTTTTTTAAGTCGCCATGTCAGGGCAACTTGTAGTTGGAGTGGTGCTATAAATCTAGGGTCAAAGAGATCATAGATATAAATACTAGCTAACAAGGCCTTTTATCTAATTATGCACTCATATTTAATTAAATAAATATTCTTACCTAATTAAGTTAAAAGAAAATATTGCAGTCATAATTAATTTGGGAGAAGACTTATAATATCAAGCTAACATTATAAGTGTGAGGTTAAGAAACACATGGAGAAGAAGCACATGGCTGAGTTCGTAATTAAGAATAAAGAAACTTTAAAGATGGTGCCAGCTAAGAGGCAAGCACGATACCTTGACAAGGTTCAACTAAAGAGGAAGCAAGAGGAGAAGAAGAGGAAGATTGAGTTCATGAATCAGAAGCCTTAGTTGTATGGTGTCAGTAAAGTTTCAGCTAGCTCAAAGCAAGACTCCATGCTTGAGAGTTGTTACTTTGGATGGAGAAGTGTGCTTCCTCACCTTGCTGGTGCGAAGCGAAGAGGACACCATCATACAAGAAGAGTATTGCTTACAAGATCTTCCCTTACGAATACCTTGTAAAGAAGGAAGAGAGAGGTCTTGAGTTCGCGAACGAACTGACAGTGTTGAGAGAAGCGAGGGACAAAAACTTGAAGTAGAACGTTCTTCATCTTGCTGTGTTCTTATCGATCATGATTACATCGCCATTCGCCTTCCTAAATGGGAGACTAAGAGAATTTCTCAGCACGAGGCGCGCAACAAGTACTAGCTTACTGCTATTCTCACTGACCTCGTTAGAGGAGTGATGGAGTTGCATGAGTTGGGATTCGTGCACAGAGATCTCAAGCCAGAGAACATCATGATAAACTTTGAACCAGTCAGGCAACT
>JAJKFJ010020848.1:0-23067 GCA_027382625.1 Tetmemena sp. SeJ-2015
CCTCCATTCAGAAAAATATTGAATATATAATAAGTAAGAGTTATATTAACCAATTGTTAGAGAATCTATTGGAGAGAAAGTTATAACCCGTACAAAACAGATTATCATCGGAATCAGGAAAATAATATAGAACTGTTGTGTAGACTGACATTCCTTGCTTCCCTCTCGCTCTCACAAATATTACGTTCGAATGGAAGAAGTTAAAGTTATAAGCGAAAGTTAATTATAACATACTATAAAGTGCTATTTATACTCTAGTTTTATAAAGTGTTTGCTGCTATCAAAAATCTCTACTAATTTGCAAGTCTATCTTATACGTCTAAATATATGATGCCCTTTACTGCTGAGTTGTTTTTGAAGCTATATATTGAATTATACAAAGAACTATGTTACCTATTCTCAACATAGATTTTAAACAATTAAAACTCATAAAATTTAATACAACAAA
Source organism: Tetmemena sp. SeJ-2015 (assembly GCA_027382625.1). Lineage (NCBI taxonomy): Eukaryota > Ciliophora > Spirotrichea > Sporadotrichida > Oxytrichidae > Tetmemena > Tetmemena sp. SeJ-2015. Next base: position 449 of record JAJKFJ010020848.1, read on the forward strand.
GTAAAGATCCCTTTAATGATTCTATATGTTCACAAATAATTATTAATATAAACAACCGGCTTAATTTGTAACATATCCTTTATTCCTAAGCTTGGATATCTGTCTATAAAGGTTGACTAATCATTGTTTCTATAACTCCAAGATAGAGAGCAGTCCACAAAATTCACAAAGATTTTCTAGAAATTGCTTTGCTCTATCAAAATTAATTTTTAAAATATGCAAATATTTTAAATGTCTCCAGGAAAGTCATCTAAGTCCAAAACTTAGCCATACTTTTGCATTTAATATTAAGAATTAACCCAAAGTGCTGAGTCCTTGGTACTTTTGAAACCGCCAAACTCTTAGAAGGTTGTATTTTAGATTGTCAAAGAAAAACAAGGAGTTGAATCTAGTGAAACATAAAATAAAATTCATCCATTGAGCAAGATGGCAAGTATATATTGTAGAGCAAAGATTCCTCGTTCTATATTTTTTGCAGAATCTCCTATTGAATATTATTGATCCTAGATAAGTAAGTTTTTTAATAGATCAATGAGCTTGAAGGTAATATTTCTGATCTTTAGAAATTTTTGCTTTTGTATCTGACTAAAACTATTACATGATTATGAAATTCTTACTGATGGATCCGCATGTTTGAAAGTTTAAGAATTGGGAATCAATAATTTCCACTTGTCCTCCAAGAGTGTTAAGTTCAATAAAAGAGTTGAATTCATACATGAAGTTTGAAAATACGCAGTTCTAAAAAACGCTATACAAAAAATGCTTACTTCAATTATTAAAGTAGGAGGTGATTCCAGCTGAGTCTCTGAGCTATAATCAAATTCAAAAAGACCTCCTCCAGCCTTTATTGTTGTACAGTACTCGTCACTATATATTTTAATTAACAAGACTTAATTGAAATACGGTGGTTCTCTGAAGTAGCAAATACTTGAAGGACTAATTGAATATGAATCTAGATTTATGCTACAACAATTTCCTAAACTGTTAGAGAGACAAGAAGATGTATCAGTGTCTGGTGTAATTATAGAGTCCAAAGCATCAAAAGCAATATTCCTGATTTATAGTCCAGCTCCAACTTAAAACTTCCATTTATCTCTTAGTTTGAAAAGCAGAGTTAACTATTCTTGATTCTCTGTATCTAAGGTCAATTGCATTCCCTAGTTCGTATCATCATAGTATCTTTGCTGATAATATGTTAATTAAGGCTAATTGACAAGTGCATGAAGACCAGACTTCAATATGATATTTGCAGTGCATTTGGTATACGGAGCACAAGAATCTTTTGATTTTGAAATTGCATCAAATATATTATTGAAGGGATCATCATAGGAGCCACTTATCATTTAAGGATCCATATAGTTTGAGGTTGTAACTGGAGTGACATAAAAAGTGTAATCCTATTCTTCATCTAATTTTGCCACACAATCTCCAGTTCATGATCCTATATTTGGTCCCGTATCCAGATAAAAGTTTTAAGGACAAGAGATGCACTTTCCATTTGAGGAGCAGTCAATACAATTAGTAGGGCATGAAACACAAAAGCTAGATTCTATAGATCCTTTGGAGTTAAATGAAACTAACCCGTATATTTAATAATATTTTATCTTAAAGACACACTTTTAAGCTAAGGTTTATTAACTTTATGGACATTTAGAGACGCATTAGCGACTTTAGTTATTAAAATAGCCATCTTTACATCCTATAATTTGTGAGACAGTATTTATGTCACTCATTTAGCATCTTATAGCTTCTGGGTAAAGAGAGTTTTACGATTAGCAACTCTAATATTTAAAAAAACTCCCACAAACTTAGTTTCCATCAACTTTGATTTCGTCATATTGGTCTTCACAAACATCGCACCACATCTCAGATATTGGAGTTTTGCATTTACCTGGCCCCTGATCTTTCAAGAGTTAAAGAGGACTCATTCTTACATTGTACACATGAGGCTACATGTATATTGTATTCTGAAAGGTATAAGGACTCTGGCTTAAGAAAGTATCCATCTGAACATTAAATGCAGTACGTGAATCCTAAGGAGACATCGGTTGCAGTTTGCTTGCATATTTGATTAGTGTCTGAATAAGTAGACATGTTGTATTGAGCTAGTAAAGTTTTTGAAGACATTTAAATTACAGCAAGAGGTGTTTCCATTTCCTAATAAGTCTTTGCATTTTGTGCAATATGATGCATTATTTGGGGAACATTCATCACAGATTTATGGATTAATACATCCTATAAATTAAATGAATAGTCTTTTAAAGTTACTTTAGCAAACTTTAAATGTGTTAGTATGAGAAATAGTTGGATCATTTGTAAGGGCCGTAACCCACCCACCAATTCCTGCTCATTCGCCTTAGCAATCATTACAGCCATATTGCAAATTGCAACTAGAGCAGTATTCTCCACAATCTAATAAAATTAAACTGAGATAAACTTGAAATACATTTGCAGGATCCATTCGAGGGATCGTTAATGAATGAGTTATGAGCGGTGGAACAATCTTGAACACAATAAGTAAGATATGCAGGATAAAACACTGACAAAGACAGATTTCTTAAAAGGAAAAGGCCATCGCTACATCTATAAGAAACTGTTAGCTCTTTAGATAAAATCATTTTACCTGTTGCATTGAACAAATTTTTATGTGTCCTAATTGTTGGTTACATCAACCTCTTAGCTTTAATTTAAAAATAAGCATGATGAGCAGCCAGCAATTGCATCTTAGCATTCTAAATTTATCTTAAACTTCAAGATTTAAATAAGATGTAAGAAAATGATTACTTTAGCAAGAACTGGAGCTGCTGTTATAAAACTCATCTAAATTTAGGCCTAAAATTATCTTTATTCCTCTAAATCTAAAATCGTACAATTCATTGAGGCAGCCGTTCAAATTATGATAATAGTAGTTAATACAAAAAGAAGAATAAAAAATATAGGAACATTAATAAACCATTTTTATAAGAATGCAGGCTTTATAATGCATCTCTTATCTTTATAAAAACAGGCTTCCATGCTTTTTCATTTTTAATAAGTTTGTGAATTAAAAATCTCTTAAATCAATATAAGTGTTTATATATGCATACATAGTTTCATTCCTTTTCTTCAAATACAGTAAGAGATCCAATTAAATGGAAGCATTAAAATTTCATAATTAACCTTTTATTATTGCCCTGGTTTCTCTTTTAATCTCTAATATTAAATTTTATTATTTATACTCTTATTTAAAATATAAATAAACATATTCAATCATAAATAAGATTTATATTTGAACTTTCATAGAAATATTGACAACCGATTCCAATATTTTTGACTTTTCAGAAATTTTAATAATTTTTTTTGAGTATGAAATGCTATTTTCCTATTAAAATGGATTAGTGTAAGAAAAATGCTTTATAAATCTTTATTATAAAAGAAAACAGAATACTGAATATCATTTTATTCACCAATAAAATATAGATTATTTTTGTAAGTAAGATTAAATTGAGTGCATCATCATTATCGGAAGTTAATAAACTTTGATATTTAAAGTTGTTAATAATTAAAAGTAAAACTAATGAATCTAGAATATAGTAAATAAGGCAAGATCCCAGATCAAGCTATTAAAATTACTTAATAAAATGGATTTTGAAATGACTCACATACTATAAATCAACTTTAAAATATAAAAGAAAAGCAATTTGTCCTAGATAAATAGCCATTGAACTCAAATAGGATACTCAAAGTGAGCCAAGTTATGTTAGTTTTTAAATTTTAGCTTAAAAATTAAATACAAATTTTATGTCTCGTAATTGCTATATGTTTTCTAACAAATTTGGAGAGCCTGTGCGCTTAGACTTGTAAGTTATTGACGTTAATTTCTTGAAATTTTAAATAATCATTTGATTATCATCAGAATCGTCTTAAGTCAAATTTTATTAACTTTAGAAATATTTTAGGTACAGATTTGGATGAATATTATACCTTCAGCACAGATTTTTCAAAAACTTTTAAGTTTGCTTCTGTAAAGCCTAGAAGAAAGAGGACGAAGTTCTTTTAAGTTATGTTGAAATTTGTTACTGTAAGCGCTCCTTGTAGCCTAGTATTGTTAGAAAAATTTTAAAAATGTATATTTACATATTTATTAAATCTTACAATTATAGGGAACGTTCTTGACTAATATGCCAATTTTATATGGTTTCTAAGCTAATTCTCTAAAGTTAGTGAAAATACTAAAACATTGGCTACTTACAGTAAAAGCTGACTTCCTAGACAGCCGTCAAAAATCGGGGCCGAACGGATAATATTATTAAGCAAGTTCAAATACTTGCTAAAGTAAGTATAAAATCAAGCACTGATGAAATTCAGTTTTTTATAGATCATGTTCTAATATATAAGTGTCCATTTTCAACTACTTTAAATTTTAAAGCGCATAATTTATCTTATTCTAGAATGCAGAGATGCAATTATATCATAAATATATATACAAAGATTTTTAATTAAAAATTAAGTTTTATAATAGTGGATGCTCCTCTTGTTTTGAGACTAGCGTTGGTAAATATTTATTTTATGTTGTGACAAACTCTTCTCCTGAGTACTTTGTATGGGTAAATGGAAGCTGGGCTACCCTTTCCCTTTGAAGCGATGACACCCACTAGAACTTTTGCAATCATGGTTCCACACTTTTTTCAACCAAAAACTATATAGAAGAGAATCAATATAGGAAAAATAATCTCATTTATATTAACACTTCATTTGGGTATGCTTTACAGTTTATTTTTCCTAAAAATGATTTCTTTCTAAGCTTTTTTGGAAACAAAAAATGGTGGCAGCCAAGATTTCAAATGAGATTCTAAGGAGGTTAGCCCAGCTTCCATCCACCCAATTTGTATAATGTCGAAGATGCTCCGATGGTCTTTACCTTCTAAAGAATAATACCAACTCTGTTTTCTATCTTTAAATAAAATTATTTGAATCCGGATATGATGACATTCTGCGTTTAAGGTACCACCAAAATTTTAATTGACCCCCGATTTAGACTGCGAAGGAGTGCATGGCTCCTTTGTAAATGATTATACAAAAGGAGAGTGCAAATGTAAGAAACAAATTTTACTTATAATTGGTTTTTAGATTGTGGAGAGTATTGCTCTAGCTGTAATTTGCAATATGGATGTACTGCTTGCTAAGGAGAGCTTTAAAGTGCGGGGTGGGTGGCTACTCTAACAAATGATACTTCCCTATCCTTCTACAATACTTTCAAAGTCTGCAAGCGTAACTTACTCTCTATTTGTTGTCTGAAATAACGCTTATTTTAGCTTGTACAGACAATAAGGTCTTATAAATAAATTATGATAAAGAATTAAATTTAAATCTGCTAAACTTGTTCATCTACTAACCCTTCTTCATGCAACACTTGCAAAGATATAGATAATACAGGCTCAAATAGCTGCGGTAAGATCAAATTCAAGTATTAACCTTACAGACTGATTTAACTTGGCCTCAGTTTCAATTTCATCTTCTGCAGATTATTGTATGCTGAATCAAATGAGCCCTTAAGGTTTTGAATACTGCATCATTGGTTAATTTTTTTATTCTGTATACTTTTAGCATCTTATGCTAAGATGGATATTTTCTATTATAAAATTCGGTGTTCAACTCTTAATATGGTGTCTACTTGCCATAATCAATAGTTTTTATTACTCTAAAAATCTTAATTTAATGCATTTAAATGTGTTGCTTGTAAGTTAAATAGTTCCCTTAAAGATGCTAGATTCTGGTGCTGGGAAGTGTGATGTCCCAAGTTCTTAAGATTCCTGCTAAATCTGCTCATATGGATATGACTTAGTCACTATTGATGGAGTTCAAGTTTGTGGAAGTAAGATTTTGAAAGTTAAAATCTTCCTTAACTTTAGGTTGCTAATCCGAAACTTATTTCTTTTTAAATTTTTTATTAAAACTTCTCCCTATCCTGATGCAGTCAGGTGTGAATTGAGTGACCTAAATACTGTTACAAAAATTAAAGGCTGCAGAGATGGATACGTAGATAATTAGATTGATAATTTAGAACTATTTTAATTCTACTGGCTCTTGTGTCAGTATTTGTCCCTCAGGGCAGTATGGATTGGCTACTTTTAATTCAAGAGGCACCATCGAGACATCCTACTGTGTGGCTTGTAATACATCATGTTTAGAATGCGCATCAAATGGAAAGTGCAAGTCCTGCTTGAAAGGGTAAATAAATTATAGAATAAACTTTAAAGCTTCTATCTTGACACTGGAGCAACAATTGGAGTCTCTTATGGTGATTGTATCCCAAAAATAACAAGTACAGCTAGTGTTACCTATTACGTTAATCCAGTGACAGCTTAGTCATCGACAAATCCTTAATCTATAGCTGGCACTTCAACAAATACTGGCTTTAATACCATCTAAGATGCTATTAAACTTTTAAAGAACAATAATTATTTTCCCTATTTACAAGGCCTAAGATTTTGGAGCAAGGTACACTTCTCCAACAGTGACTATAACTTTGATGACTGGAGCACATGCCATGATCTTAGAGCCCTAGAGAGAATACTTTTAACCTAGATACTTTGATAGCACTAACATTGGATTGACAATGGTCATCCATTCACAATCTTCATCAGTTTATCAAATAACAATAAAACTTTATTATCAATGAGATATTATTAAAATTGATAATTGTTTAAAATGATAATTCAGGAGTTGCAAGAATACTTCTGTTAACTTGTTAGAATTACCACCCCAGTCCCTTATCTGCAGTTTTTTTTCGTTAGTTATTCAAAAATTAATTTGAGTTCTTCTCTATTAAGATCTTTGTACTCAGCAAAATATTTTTTTGAATTTCCTCCCTTCTTGATAAACTTGTTCTTATAGCTACCTAGTCATTAACTCTTCACTATTCACTCCCTTACAAAAGTTTCAAGAAAAATAAGTTCCTTAGAATTACTTGCTTACTTGAATTGTATTAAGATTATTCTAATCTGAAAGATAAAAAAATTACTTTAAATTAGCCGGTTTCATTTTAAATATTTTCAAAAAGCTATCCTCTCTAAGATCGAATATAAGTTCTAAATATTAGGGCAAAAGCTGTAAAATTTCAGAATTAAAATGTATTAATGTCTTCACTATCTACAGCTAAATTACCAGACATCAATATATAATAAGATATTTTATCAACCTAAAAGATTTTAGTTCAGTAATGTTTAAAACATTTTAAAATATTTTAAAAATTTTTAAAATTGGTTTTTTTAAAAAATTTTTAAAATAATTTAATTTGTAATTAATAATAAATTTTTTTAAAAGAAAATTAATTTAAATTTTTTTATTTTGATAAATTTAACCTAGCGGAACAAATGGATGTTTTGGGGGCCTTCAAATTCTTTTTTACAAAATTTAATTTAAGGATTTTTAATATTTAAACTAAGAGTATAACACCTACGATATTGCTATTTAGAGAATAACCGTAAAAATTGATTTAAAAGACTTAAATAACTTTCTTTTAGAACAGAGGATTGTGCGGCCACAGCAGCAGGAGGAGCTTTTATAGTTTTTGAAACTCATGCCCAGAGTGTAAACTTAAAAAATTCAATTAAAAATCATTCAAAAAATTTTACCAATTATAAGATAATTTTAATTTTTTTCCAATTTAAAACTTTTCATATTTTTGGTTTTAAAATTGTAGTTTTTTTTGATTTATGGGTTTGGGTTTTTCCTTTTATTTCTTTAAACAAAAAATTTTCCCGCTTGCTTTTTTTGCTTCATGGTTTTTGGTTAAGTTAAGTATAGTAAATTCAAAGTTTATAAACTTCAACACTTGTGGTTCCATCCTGCGAAATAATAGAACTAAAATATAACTCTTTTAAACAAATTATAATGAAATGAATTTTAAACAGTTAATTTGCAAAGATTCATAACCACAACTAAAAAAATATCTTAAATTTCATAGCCCAATTTAAAATTTTTTTTTTTCCCAAATTTTTTTTTAAATTTTAATTTTCCTTTTTAAAACATTTTTTATGAATAGTATTTAATTAGCAACTATTAACCCCCTATTTTCAATTCAATTATTTTGGGAATAAACCCTTACCTTTTTTATTAAAAAATTTAAAAATTTTTTTTTAAATTTAAAATTTTTTATAAAATTAAGAAATTTTTAAAATTTTTTTAGTTTTTTAAAAAACAAATTTTTAAAAAATTAAAAATTTTGTTATTTTAAATTAAAATTTAAATTTATTTGGGGGAATTCAAACGGGAAAAAGCTCAGTTTGGGAAAACCCAAGTATGGAATGAGTGTTCATGGGTCATCTTTGATCTTAATAACTTCAAGGAAATATAATACTTACAGCAATACTTTTTCAGAGCAATTTTATAAATAAAGCAAAAAATTTCAGAGAATTAATTTCCATAAAATGGGGAACTTAGACCAAAGCACTTATGCAGATAATTATCCCTCACTCGGTGCTAAGACTGTTCTCTAGATGAAGAGTTTAGTGCGCATTACTAACCATGAGAGGACTCTAATCATAACAAGTAATATTTTGGATTAAAAATTATAGTTTAATTTTTAAATACTGTAACTCAGTCTTCATCAGTGAAGGGACTTTTCTATTTGGACGTGTAAGACAGACTAAGCAATTCTTAGGGCTTTATCTTTGGAGGGAACTCATTTACCAAAAATTTCGGATACTTTGATGCTGTCGTTCTTTATCATTATTATATTTTAATACATTTAGTAAATTATCTAAGGACGAGAGGAAGGAATGGCCAGTCCATTTACACACAGGCCAAGTACCTCGATTCAATCTGTTCTGTACGGGATATATGATAGACACAAACAAATAAACAAACGCAGGCTGTCCCTATATCGGGAGCCATGATCCCACAAATGTGCTGATTTCAACTATTTAACTATGAAGGATATTTACAATATTACACAAAATATAATTTAAGTAATAGGCACCAGAGTATATATTATGAGTGCTAAATTTGTTTTTTTTTTGTATTCGAACGACACTTATATCTACAGAAACGTGAGTGCGATGAAGGACTAGTACATGACCGTTTCTTATACATCACCAGACATTACTTAAATGACAAAGATATCTCCTGGGAACTTTTGTGTTCTATTAAGATTTCAGGATGAATTACTTTCACTTCAATTTTTATTCTTTAAATGAATATAACAATTATATCTTCAACTACATGCTTGAATTCACATGCTCAGGCGGTTTTGCTGCAATTGACATAACAGGTTGGCCTCGTGTTTTCTTTCTTCACGAGTATTACTACGGCGGGGGAGACTCCATCAACATTTACACAAAGTATTAATTTATTTAATCAGAGAATTGGTGCAAGTCAAAACTGGATACCCTACTCTGACTTTGATTCTCTTCCATATATGTCAGAAATCCTCAATTCCTTTACTAATTTAATTAAGTCAGGTCATAATAACTATATTTTTTTAAAAAATTATAGAAGGAAAAAATTATAATGACTTTTTTTTAAATTTTAAAGTCTTTTTATTCCGCAAACAAAGCTATCTATCCAACCAAGTAAATTATATTTTCCATTTTATATAATCTTATTAATTATAAATCTTACATAACTTTTATTTAAGATAATTCTAAAAATATAATTTATCCTTAAAGGCTTAAATTTACTTGTGCACTTCTACAGTAAGAGTGAGAAGAACTAATTGGGTCTTCATCAGAAATCTCACAGACCATTATACATTCATTCTAGAGCCTTCTTATGACTCGACTAGGGCAAATAATCTACTCTTCAATGAAAAGTTAACACATTAAATTTTACTTTATGACTTTTACGGAAACTTATTCAAAGCAAAAATAAAAATAGCAAGTCTGTTTAAACTTGTACATAGATTACTTTTATATTTTCACTGCTCTACTATAAATTTGTATTATAACACATTTTATGCTCAAGGCCCAAAATCAGATTATCTCAGAATAAGAGGAGTGCAGGCGCCACTCTAAGGATTTTTATTTAAATTTTCTACTTTTTTTTTGCTTTTGCAGTATAACAATTATGGCTATGAATTCCCCCCAACAGATCAATTTTTTATTTATCATAAAAATTCTTTCAAGGTAAATAATTTGAATAGATCGAGTGGACGTGTATTTTAACTCCTCAACTGCTACTTCCAGTTCCTATTTCTAGCTCACTTATATTTGGTTCGTAAGTTTCTATGGAGAACCTTTTAATTTAGAATCCGCCATCTTCCAAGTACCCCCTTTAAAATTCATTAATTTTTATTGGATTAGTTAAATGAGTCTGACCTATTTTAATTTCCAGAGCAGTTAGTGCTTCGACTGCACTTTTCCAGTGTTTGAACTGGCTTGCGACACTTACGATTTATAGATGCATCATTTATAATTAATTTTTATTTTTTTAATGTTAAAAAACTTTAAAAAGAAATTAAATAAAACTCATTTAGTTTCCAAAGGGCCAAGTGTTTAAGATTTGGGTGAGGAAGCCTTACTAAAACTTAAATAACTAACTTGTAACTCCTTCAGCAGAGTTCACTACAATAACACTTATATAAATTGAATTATTCAAATACTTTCCGCAGTCCAATTAGCAGAAGACAATGGTCGAATTTTTGAATTTCAATACTTAAAAGCTGATAATGAAATAGAGCCTACAACCTACTAAGTTTAAATAATATCATCATGAATTAATTTCAATATTTTCATCTATTGAATCCAAGCCATTAATCATTATATAAAAATTTTAATATGTAAGTTTCTTTGAACACTTTTCTAACTTCAACAAATATAAGTGCAGCAAGCGATGGACCGGTGATCAAAGCAAACCTAGACACAATTTGGCTGCAAGTTCTATCAGCCACTTTCTACCACTCTTATTATTTAGTTTAACCAAGTCTATGCTTAATAAAATTCCAGAGGCTATCAAAGGGGAGGACTTAATAAATGTTTATAAATGTAATTATTTTAAATATATTAACTTATCTACCTTGAGTCAGCTGGTAGAGCATACCTTCATTCAATCACAACTAGATAAATTTACAGCTATGCCAACTAAGTAGAGCCTGCAGGAGGAAGGGTGCTTTATTATAACGCTAACAGGATTTAAAAAAGATTTTTTTAAAAAAGTGCTCCTTAATTAATTTAAGGACTTTGATGGTTGAAATCTACAACTGCAATTATTTAAAATTTTTAACATAACTAAGAAATTAATTATTACAATTTCTTGTGTACACTCTCTGCAGATTTAATTCTCAACAAAACCTTCTAACTAAATTCAATTTAAAATGATTAAAAAATATAATAGGTAAAATGCACTTGCCAACAAACATATCAATCTCTAAAATAATTGTATATTTAAACAGTTCTACTATGGATCTGTGATTTACTTGAATTCTCAAAACTCTTCCCTGACTGCAATAATCTAAGACAACTACTTTTCTTTTAAAAAAAAATATTATCCTTGTAATTTTATTTACTTTTAGAGTTGCACACTGGCTGAGAAAGGATCAGGAATCAGAATAGAAATGGGGGCACCAACTGTGTAGAGCTATATAGACATTTCTTACAACTACTTTTTATAAGGACAAGCTATTTATGGAGGATCTATATATTGCAAGTACTGCAACATCGTAGTCTTCAATTATTATAATTGTCTTTTAAGGAAATGAAGCACGATAGAGCTCAAATTTTAAAGAAAACTAAGTAAATAAGATAATCAAATTAACATCAGTAAATAAAATGATTCTGAAATATGTGAGAAATTTTTAGTTAAGTTTTATAAAGATAATGATGATCAAGAGAATATTTATGACAATCTTTTGAAGAATAAATCAAGTATTTCAAATTGTTAAATTCGAATTTAATACAAGAAACTTAATTTTAATAAAACTTTCATCTATAATATAGATAAGTTTAATATTTTATGTATAATTTTAATTCATTTGAGAAAGTATTTTTATATTAAGGAAATTAAAAATATAGAATTCTCATGCCTTTATCAGAGTCTTCCTTTAATTAGACATATTTCTTGAAATTATTTAATTAAAATACTTTGCATTTTAATAATTTAAAATTTGATTTTAAATATTTATATAATTTAATTTTTTAAATTTTTATGATTGAACTATACTGCAACTTTGTTTTTATAATAAAATGAATTAATCTTTGGGGAGTTTCCTGTATTTAGATTCCCCGACCAATAAATCGTTGGCTCTCGACTCTATTCGGGAAATGATTTTTATGTTAAAATATATTTAAAATGTTTGAATTATAGTTATTTATTTATAAATTAACTCCTAGTTTATTCAAAATATTTAATATATTTTTAACGTAAATTAAATTTATTAGTGATGTAATAGAGAGTTGCAACTTTTACTTTTAAATGACTACCCCTCCCCTCCGTCTGAGATTTGTTCGAATATCAATCTAGAATTATTATGATCTTCTTCTTCTTGAATCAACTTCAAAACAACCATCAACCGAGAGAACTAAATGCGCGGATAAACATCTGTATTTTCAATCTCTTTAAATTTTAAAATTAAATAAAACTTCAAGGACAACTCTTTAATTAAAAAGTTTAGAATATCTAAAGTTCTTCTTAAATTTGATAGTGTTTGATATATAATTTAAAAGAATTTCAATCAAATTCTGAGCTATAATGATATGTTTGGTTCCTACTTTTACTTTTATAAATTGAATTAATAGTAATTTATTATACGGGTCTTTTAAAACAGCAGCCATATATATAAACGACTCTATATCGACTTCAGCTGATACTTTCACTTTCTAAGTAAGCTAAATATTTATATAAGCTAAAACGACTCAGAAGTATCTAACCAGTTTTATATCTTCTCTTCAACATCAGGAAGTTATCTCCATATTCAGTCTAAAGCCTCATTGGACATCAACATAAAGCAGTAGAAAATATTCATTTATTTAAAGGGAAAATTATTCTAACTTTTACAAAAAAAAGGTATAAATATTTTTAAGCAGTTCACATTTAATTAGATAACCATTACTAAAGCATAAAAATAAATAAGTATATAATTACGGATAGTAATTTAGTCGGTGGACTTTTCAGATTTGAGAACACAATAATCATTAATGTCATTTATATAAATTGCTCCAAAAATTAATAAGCTAGCTGATCTTCCTACATAGAGGGTTCACTTTAAATAAATAATTTATTAAACTATAATTTTAAAATTAACTTGAAATTTACTCTCTAAAATTGTACTATACAAGGAATAGTATCACCAGGAGCAGCTGCAATAGCCTACGCTTCACCCAACTACTACACATCTAGCTTCTACTTGATATCAACAACAATTAACAATAGTCAAGTTGGAAATCTATTCATACAAAAAGCTCAAAATCAAAACTACTTTTACTCATCCAATCTATTTTAAAAAGTGATATCTAATTATCATCGAGCTCAACTGTCACTAAACTAATAAGCAATACAACTGGTGGAATTAAAAACAATATTTAGTTTCTTTGAAATATAAATTGTCTATCAAGAGGGTCAATATAACCAAGTAATTATCGATTCAGGAACAGTTATCTCCAATATATATTCTTCAGCTAAAGGAGGGCTGATCTATCTAAATTCTACACAAGATTCGCAGATTCTATTTCAGGAATCATCTTTATCGTCAGTTACTTCTATTAGTTCCGGAGGAATTGTTTACATCGAGGGAGGTGACACCGCTTTAATTCATAATGAAATAATGAATTTTTTATTAATCTAGGTTGTGAACTCTAATTTAAAAGCTATCCAATCCTCGGGAGATGGAGGAGTCATAAATGTTTAAAGGACCAGGAACGTTACTCTTAGAATGAAATCTTCCACTATCTAAAATGTCAATTTGACTTAAGGTAGTTTTATTTTAAGTGGAGGCATATACTGCGTAAATGTCTCTTAAAATACTTAAGCTATAATACATAGATTTCAGTTTATAATTTAGCCATTGTTGACAATTCAATATTCTAAAACATTTTGACAACTGGAAAAGGTGGAGCCTTCTTTTTTGGCGCTTAATAAGCGATAGACTCCAAATCTTAAACAATTCGCAGGCTGAAAACATTTCATCGTAGTTTGATGGAGGCTATGCTTTTATAGAAACTAAATTTTTTTTTCAACCATTAGACTGGCTCTATTTTAGCTAATCTTAGCTTTCAAGAATGTAACTTCTGGAGGAGCAGGAGGTTTTATAAATGTACTTACAAGTTCAGGATCTAGCAATATCAGTTTAATAACTCTATATTCTAAGTATTCTCATCTAAAGGAGACGGCTCTCTTCTTCGCTATTAACTTATTTTTTACTTAAAGATGGGTAGACTTAAGCTCCAACTGATAGTTTACAACTCACCATAATTTAATCTGACTTCAGAGCTAATGCAACTCCTATTTATGAATGTATAAATTCTATATGTTATTTTAGCTAATTTTTTATTATGGTAGCTCGAAAGTTTACACTGAAATCATCAATGGATTACCGAATAACATCTCGATATTAGAGAACCGAGCCTTCTCAATTGATAAAACCGTGAAAACAGTAATAAGCTCTCAAATGAATAATTTTCAAGGGCAAAGGACAACAAGTCATGGATCTTACTTTTGGCTGAATGAAAATATTTCCCTCAAAGATTTCAATTCTAAATTTAGAGATAATTCAGCTTTTGAAGGGAGTTCCATTTTTTGCCAAGATTGCTAACTCTATCTAAGCTAAACTGACTTCACAAATTTTTATATTTCATGGACAACCTTGCTAATTTAGGAGGAGCTATAAGTTTAAGAGATGGCTTTAACGCTACTTTGAATGGTACAACGTTTGTAAATTAAAAGTCTCTTTCATCAGGTGGATCTTTGATAGCCCAAGCTACCTCAAACTCATCAAAAATAGCTTATCTTAGCATTTCGTAATCTAGCATGAACTAAATTAAGACATTTTTATTTCTATATTTCAACAATGTTTATTATTTTACTCGCAATCTTCTATCTCAGGTGGCTTTTTATATGCAAATCATTCAAGTCTTTAGCTAAGTATTTCTGATTCAATATTTCAGCATTCTAATTCAGCCCTCTCTGGAGGCTTGATTGAGGCAATTAAATTAAATTTTTACTTTTATTTCAAATTAATAAAAAGAATTAACAAGGCAACCAATTCGCTCTTTAATTAAATTGAAATAGTTTTAATATGAATCAGTTAAGGAATCGAAATTTAAATAAGGTTTTATTCTCAAGATTTTGAGCACGAGAAATTTGCAACACACCAAATATTGCCAGCTATCTTAAGAGAAATTAAATTCTAAAATATAAATGTCTTATTAACTTTTTATGCTATTTAAATTAAATCAATATCATAATTAACCTTGGAAATCTTACTCTTTAAAATCTTTTAATTAAAAATTCTAGCGCTCTCTAAGGTTCAGTACTAATGAGTGACTCATAAGATTTAAAAATATTGCTTCAAAATAATTTAATATAGTGTCAACCAACTTCATTTGAAGAGGCTAACATAAAAACAAACTACTCTCTTCAACAATTATAATAACCAATTTACTAAGGATCTCTATTCGAGATCAATAATAATTTTAAATTATCATCGAAATTAAATTTAATTGTAAATAACGGCGACTAGCTTATTTCTAACTTAACGACAGTCTCTTAATGCTATAAGATGAGTGATGGAGGAGTTTTCAAACTTAATCAACTTAATTCTTTTATCGATAGCTAATCAAATTACCAAAAAATTTCCGCCCAAAATGGAGGTGTAGTTTTTAATATTTTTAGCCAACCTTTATTAAGTTAGGAATTTTTATATTCAACAGCCATACTATAATAAGATCTACGCTTTTAAATTTATTTTTTTGCTCTTAATGGAGGAGCGATATATGCAAATTGTTCATAAAACGTTAGTTTTAAAGACGTTTAAATTGGTTCTTCGACAGCATACTAAATGAAAAAATCTAATTTGAAGTTTAATTATTTTAAACAGATTGATAAGATTTGTGTATAATTTTCGTATTTGTTTACGATGGAGGATTTGTGTATTTCATAAATTCATAAAATGATAGTCAAGCACCCATATTCACATTTCTAGGGAATAACATTTTGTCGAATAGTAAAACATGGGAAGGCAATGGCGGCTGCTTTTATATAGATTCAGCTCAGCTTTAATATTTTTATAGCTTGACTTCTCTCTGAGCATATCAACAGTAATTCAGAATTTAGCCTCTGGAAGGGCAGGAGGATTTATATACGCAAAAAGGATAAACTCAATAAATTTAGAGAACCAATAAGTGCTAAGCATTTATGCATCCAAAGAAGGTGGCTCATTGATATACTCAGAATACTAAAAAGCCTCCATCTACCTTTACAATATTAGCATAGATTGTAACCACTCCTTCAATTTTAGTAGTCGAACATTCAAAACCCTATCTCTTAAGAATATAAAAGATTAAGTGAAGTGTTTCAGTAGATATTTATAACAATAAATGAAAAAAAGAAGAAACTTTTTTCTCTCTGTGACTGTTATGATAGGTTTTTTTCCTGATACTTTTATTGTTTTGAAATGGTAGAAACTTTAATTGTGGAAGTGTTCTATGTTTGACCGTCCAATTACTCATGAATCATTAAAGAGAGCCTAAGATTAAATTTAATAAATATAATGAAGCATTTTAGAAACTTTGTTGAGAATTTATATCACTATCTGAATCAACAAATGTGTCACTTGCTAATTTTATATTTAATTATTGAATTGTTAAAGATTAAAGGAGAAAAGAAGAAAAAATAAAATGTATTAGGCATTTCCCTCTTTTAAAAAAAAAGAACTAATAAGAAACTTAATTTTTATGCAAATTATCTGCTCTTTATGCCTCGGTCAGACCTATTCAGTAACTTGAAGTTTAAAATAGAGCAATTATATCTCTCTTCACTTCTATGGTAAAGTATCACTCTTCCCTATATAAATCCAAAATCTCTTTTTATTAATATTTTGTGAGATCTTCGATGGGTTAAGCCATTCAATAGAGATAAAAATATGGGAGCAACCATCCTAATTCGTCGAAAGAAGAAGATAAAAGCAAAAAGAGTACCGCTTATTCAAGAAAAGGGAAAATTGTTGATCCCTGAATATTTTAAGCTGGCTCTGTCTACATAAAGCATCATATCATAAAGAAAAACAAAGTTTTGAAAGAAGGATACAATATTTAGAGATGCTGAAATATTTTCAGCTGATCTATTTTAAATTTTCTAGCACAGCTTTGAGGATTCACAATTTCATACTTTCAGTTTAATTTTTATTAACAGAATAGCATTCCTATAAATTTTTTATAATCTTTTGGGGGATTTTATTGATGGGTGGATAATATTAAGTATATTAATTCCCTTTAGTGTTTTTTAAGATAAGAATTTGACTATTTTAGAAGTCCAAATGCTCGAATGCTGAGTCTTTATATTCCCTATGAAAGAGATTTCTATAAGGGGGCGGTTTTTCATGTAATTGCAAGTGAGAAAGGTGTCAAAGTTCAGAAATTATCAGTATCAAAAGTATTTTCTTTAAAAGAATTTATAATTTATTTTAATCAAACTGCCTACAATCGTTTTATGGAGGAGTGTACTATCTTGAAAACACCTAGCTTATAGATATAGGGCCCTCATATTTTAGTATTTCTCAATTTATTTAGATAATAATGAAATCATTTTATTATATTCATTGTATAACAGTTATGCATATAGAGGAACAGTCATTTATTGCAACAACTGTAGCGTAGATCAGAAAAATTATTCTATTTTTATAAATGTCGAAATCTCTTATCAATATGCTTTCGAAGGTGGCTATTTATATGGACTAAACAGAATTTTATTTATAAGGGTTAATTTAAATTAGAATCAACGTCCAAGTCTAGAATTTTACTTCTAATCGGGTCTACTATTTTATTTATACGCAATAGGTTCAGGGCCGATAGCTAACATATATAAATCAACTAACTAAACAGATGAACAGGAAGATTCAGTTTTCAACATATTGCTGAATACCAAAATACAAAAAATAATTTGCGGTTCTTTTTTCTTTTAAAATATTTTTACTTTAATTTTTAGTACAAATTTCAATTTTTTTAATTTAATGACTGGTAAGATCTATCTTAATGGCAACTTTGCTTAGCTCTATGGTGGAAATTTTGAATTTAATCATCCGAATTTAAGAGTGTATCTTAATGCTTTTGGCTCTGATAAAACAATAATATTATAATGTTCTTAGCAAATATTTATTAATGATCAGGCTATAATTCTGTATGCGTATACTTAATACTATGACGGAGGCGTTGTCCACATTTCAAGATTAATCTTATTTTTTAAGAGCCAAAAGTTTCTAAATGAGCAACACACAAGTTATTGGAGCTTCAGCTTTTTAAAATTATCATATATTTTTGCTCCTCCTTATCAAAATGGTGGGTTCCTCTACTCCTCTTCTGAAGATGTCAGTATCTCGCTTTTCAAATATTTTTATTCATCATTATTTTAACATAACACTATATTTTTTCAATTTAAGTGTCTCATGTTAGTCATACTCATTTCGAGGCGGGGAATTTTCTAGTTAAACATTTTTTAATAAGAGAAACTTTAATTTATTTCCTCAAATTGAGATAAAATAGAGTTTCCCAAATCTAAGTTAAAGATTATAAAATTTGAAAACATCTATATCAATCACAGCAAGATAAAAATAATTTAATCGGAGTTTATAAAAGCTAACTCCTATTTTAATTTTAAGAATTTAAAAGAGAATGAAGAAATGTAATTTTTTTTTATAGTTTTAATAGGATTAAATGTGTTGATGATAGATTTTATTTTATAATTAGTTTCATAAATTAAGAGTAGGTGATGAGAAAAGACTCTCCCTTCATATCTTAATCAGAATGGCGATATTTCGAGAGGAGGGGCAATTTATTTATCAAAATTAACTAAGAGCGCATTGATTGATAGTCTCCAAATATAGAACTGCTAGCAAGCTTATAATGGAGGAGCGATTTCAGCTGTTAGTTCCTCAGTCAGAATTATATAATATTTAAATTACCAATTCTGCATTTTCTAGCAATGAAGCAAGATATGGAGGAGCAATCTATTGCGATGATTTAAAATCCAATAATGGGATAATATGTAATGAATATAGAAATTTCATTATGTTTTATTCTTTATAAAACTATATATTAAAATATTTATCTCCTAAAATAGCTAGCATTCTTTCGGATTTTAAAATTAGCTTTTTATAAATAATAAAATGTGGTGCTTTATTTTCTCTACTACACTTCTTTATTTATATTTGAGAATTATAATTGAAATAGGTGTAAATTTTTAATTATTCTTTGGATTTGATTGTGAGTTGATAATTTCTAATGTTTCCTTTTATAATAACTAAGCGTAATATGGAGGAACATTTGCTTACTTAAATAAATTTTTTGCTTTGAATATACTTGAACAATATCAGGAATACAAAATTTGAATCAATCACGATCTAAACCAATTCTAAAAAGAATAATGATTTTTGAATCGTGAATTAAAGTTTAGTAATCTCTAGCATACTCATAAGGATATGGAGGAGCAATATACATATCTACAAATCAAAATAATTCACAAGGCAGTCAATTAATTCTACAGGAACAGATTTTCATTATGAGGAAAATTCAATTAGGTTTTTGAAAATTTGATTTAAGAAATAAGTTAAAGGAGTTAAAAGAAAAAAACTATGAGATTTGCTTATTTTTGATTTTCTTAATCAACCAATAAAATGGAAAAGCGAAAATTTTGACATTATAAAAGCTATTAGCTCTTTAATGTTATGCAGGAATTAGTACCTCGAGTGTAATTGCCTATTTTTTTTAAAATCTGGTTCTGATTAATTTTGTCAAGTAAGCAAGTAATAAAACATTGTCAAATTTATTCAATAATATATTCAATCACATCATATGAACTAGAAAAGAAATTATCTTCAATGAACTATAAAAGAAACAATTAAATATAAAAAGTAAATATGTGATTAAAACAATAATTATCACTTTTGAAATACAATTTTTTAAAAAGAGAGGCTAAAGCAAGAATCTTGTTATAGACAAAAGCTAAAACTGATATTATCCTCTGTGTTTTAGAAAAGTAAATAAAAACAAAATATTTTAAGGTTTGTTAAACTCAAATTAATTTACTTAAAACTTATTTCATAATCACCTAATTAATCTTATTCATAATAGCTCTTTATCATACTATAGTGGAGGGGCTATTTATATAAATTCTCCTGGCCTTAACATAAAATTCTAAGATATCTCTATTCATGACATTAATTCACAATAAGGCGGAGTTTTTTGTATAGATGCGGTAAAAAATATCTATCTTCAAAGACTTAAATTTTATATTTATAAACTGCTATAATTATTTTATAATGAGCTTGAAATTAATACCTGCTTTGGAAGCTCTTGCTTCAAATGACAGAAATCATTTATTTCTTTCTATTTTTGTACTGTAAATACGTTAAGAAGGTGTCTATAAAAATCAGCTATGAGGGACATCTAGAGCTCATTACAGGCAGAAGGTGTAAACTTAATCAGATCTTCCCTTTGAAATCTACTTATGACAATATGAGAAACTTTAGTAACTAAAAATTAGTCATTTCTTAATGATATTTTTAATCATCATACTAATTAAGTTTTCTTAATGAAAATGAAAAAACAATATTCTATCTCATCTTATAGTGATTCTTTGAAAATAATAACAACAAAAATCAAGTAAAAAAAAGACTTTAGATTTTGGGAAGTTTTCTACTCGAAACATCTTACTAAAAAAGGGATTTAGTAATAAATTTTCTCAATAAAATAGACTGTAAACATTATCTTACTAGCTCTATTCCAATGATTAAATAGGCATACAGAAAATGAGTACTCATATTTTATTCTTAATTTTATCTAACCCTTCATAATATTTTTAAGGCCTTTCAAATCCCAAGACTTTTTCTCGGGGGGGGGGACGGAAGTGCACCTCCCCTCTTTTTTATGGTCAAAATAGCCCAAAAATCGTCCACATAGGCCGAAATAGGCCAAAAATGCCAAAAAATTAAGAACTTTTGACCTTCATAATTTCCTTGAGGGTCAAATTCATGATTTCAATTTTTTTCAAAAATGTTCTATTTTTTTGTTATTAAGTCTTATTTTGATGAATACTTTCATGTTTTTGGGACCCCATCTCCTTTTAATGACTGAATCACATTTGAACTCCCATATATTCTTCTTCAAAATAGTGTGCCTAAGAAATGATTATCAAAAATAGGTGGAAGTAGTTCTGCAATTAATTTCAAGAAGTTTAAATGCTATTATCAAAATCGTAAATAAAGCTTTCTATCTTTTTTTAAAATAGAATTTTGCGAGACCTTCTTTTTTAAAGTAAGAGTAAGAAACCATATACTGCAATAGATGAAATTATCTTGATTTGAACTTAACATGCCATATTCTTCTAAGTAAATAAATTCGAGGAAAGATTTATCTATGTGGAAGGACGTCAAATAAATGCAATATTTATAAAATACTGATGGTGATTTTTAAATGAAATTTAGCCTCTATTTGTGGCTAATATTGTAGATTTTGCTGGTGCTGATAATACTGCCTAAATTTGCCCTATATTAATTTTAAAACTATTTTTTAATGGTAAATTTGACTTGAAACATATTTTGCGAGAATTTTTAAAAAAAAATTAAATCATGAAAATTTTAATAAAAAATTTAAACAAAAGTCTTAATTTTTTGGCATTTTTCCTATTTGGTTTTATGGACGATTTTTGGGCTATTTTGCCATAAATTTTAAGGGCCTTTCAAATCCCAAGACTTTTTCTCTAATTCAGGATCGTTCTTAAAGTAGTCTGGTAGCGCGAATATATTTATTTAAGAGATTGAATTGAATTGTTATGCCGCAAAAACTTTATATTATAACGCAGAAGTTTTCTATCTCATTATTCATAATATTGAGTTAATTTAAACCTATTTTCTTAAAATTAAGTATTTTAAATTATTTATTTTTGCAAAACTCCCTTTAATTTAATTTATTAGGAATTAAGCATCCCTAACGGGCATTTAATACTTAATCGATTTAAAGTAATTCACAGGCGTAACTCCTTCATCAGTTGTGCCACGTCACCGCGAAAGCCCATCGTCAAAACTCCGTTTATTTTTGCATTTAAGAACATATTTATACTTTCATTCTTTCAAAAGAACTCTGAAGTTTGAACTGTTAATATTCTAACTTAATTGAATAGAGAAAAGACAAACCCCCAAAAACAATTTTGACTTTTTGCTTATTTATAATTAAATCTGAGGGGTGCAAGCATTTTTAGTTCTTATAAAACTAGTTTCTCAAATTGCTACATTTCGGTTGAAGGTGGAATTTACCACATAGTTGATGTGCAAGCTTTTACAGATACTAAATCTACCTATTAGAATGTGAAATCTGTTGATTACGGAGGACTCATGCACTCTACAAACTCAACTGCCACTTTCTAGTCAATCACAGCTAGCAACTTCATTGCCTTTAGGGGAGCTGCCTTCTACTTAGTTGACTCTTCATAACTAAGTG
>JAJKFJ010020849.1:0-81641 GCA_027382625.1 Tetmemena sp. SeJ-2015
AGTTGGGGTGAACTTAACTTTTTTAGCCCCACACGACAATTTTTGGCTAAAGATAAAATTTTTAGTTGGGCCCACAAAAATTTAGATTTGGTGGCAAAAAATGAAAATTGGGCAAGAACCAAAGCAAATTTCAAAATATTTTCCAACTTTAAAACTTTTCGTTGGCGAAGGCCAAGTTGACTCGATTTTTCAGGTTTTAAAAGCTGTTTTCAAGAAAAGTTGAGTTTCTTTCCCCAAATTTTGAAGAAAGTTTCAAAGTCAGTGCACAACTTAAAATCGGTTCTGAAAACCAATTTTTGCCTTAAAATCCAAAAAGTTGGGAAAAGTTGGCAAACTCTGAAAGTTTTGCCCTAGAGTCCCAAAAATCTGCCCAAGTTCCAAAGTTTTAGCCAAGGTTTGGGGAACCAAAGTTGAGATTCGTTTCCCAAAGTTCAAACAAGTTTAAAATTTTCAAGTAAAAGTAAGTTAAGGGCTAAAATCTTTTTCAAGTCAAAAATGGGCGCCCGCAGCCCCTAAAACCAACTTTCAAAAACTTTTTCCCTTTGGGATTGCTAAAAGTTGCTCAACCCCAAAATGTTATCAAAAATTTTTTAAATGGATAAAAAGTTAAAATGGATTAATCCGGGTTGAAAAAGTTCAAACCATAGTTTTGTTCTTTAAAAATTTGTTGTTTATTTTATAATTTGCCAAATAAATTATTTTATCCTTTTTTGATCAGTCCCCCTTTTGATTATTTTTCACGCTTAATAAATTTGTCCGGGGTTATTTTGGGTTTTTTATCAAAAATTCTTAAAATGGGGAATAAGTTGGATCAGTCTTTTATATATTTAAAATTTTATTTTTAACTATAGAAAATTTGATCTTTAATTTTTGATTTAATTTAACAATCTCCTAATTTTCATTAAATTCCTACCTATATTAGCCAACGCATCACTTTTAGTTGATACTTTGTCTCTTCTAAATTATAACTAGAATATTTTAATCCCTTTTTTAAATGATACTGATCTATTACATCTTGATTGCTTGAAAGGTGATCCGAATAAAACCTTTTGAAGAAAGCGTAGGTCCTTGCGTAGATCACTACTCCAAATACGCTCATAGCTGCGATTGTTATCAGAAAGAGGTAGTTCTCAATTTAAACCAGAGACTTCGAGCTTATCTAATTTAAATCTGATCTTATTTAAACAAGAGTTAATTTTATCTCAAGACTGCATTGATAAACTATTTTGAATATGATAATCACAAGTGCAATAAAGCTTCAATTAAAAAGGCAATTATTCTCTAAATCTTATATATAAATATACTGTATATAAATTTAATATAAATGTATAAACCTTTAGAATAGAATTTAATAAGCGATTGATCTTCGTTACTTATTTATTAAATGAATTAAGTTTTGAGGAATAAAGCTAAGTAGAATGAGCAACATTAATAAAAAAGATGTAACATGTTAATTGTTTTTTCTCTTTTGTTTTGCCTATGCTAGAGTCTCGTCATTAAAGAAATCCTAGGATTATCCTCAAATTCTGTCATGGTGCAAATACTATTGTTCTTCTATTCTTAATAAGATTAAACTTATTTAATCATAAAATTTCTACTTTAAGTACTGTCGTATTGTTTAAATGATTTCAATCAAAAAAAATTTAATGAAGGAGTGCATGAAAGTTATGTTCGAGTTATAAACTTTATTCAACTTCTCAAAAACTTAAAATAAAATAGACTTAGTGTTTTATTTGATCTGTTTGAGAATTTGACGAAGAAAAGTCTTCTTTTTATAAGTGTTTTATTTTAAATCATGCTTTAATGTATAAAATGAGAAATGTTGGTATCAAAAATATTTTACGAGAATTTTTCCGTTTATTTTGACCTTGAAAATAAGCAAATAGTTTACGTGATGAGTATCCAACGAAATACATTAATTAGGATAGCTACTGTGAGAATTCCTGTAGGTAAATAGTAGGATATAAAATATAAATATCACTATAATTAATATTTGTGCTGTGCAATAAGAAACTGCAAAGCAATCATCTCCACATCCAAATGGTCTTGCAGAGTACAGCTTCAGTGAAAGCTTCATTGTTATTCCGATTATGATGAAGGAGAAGCAAGCGATCGTGTAGGGATCTCTAGATTCCTCAAAACGGCGAGTATATTTCACTACGAAGGAAATGAAAATTATCAGAGCCACTGCTTCCAATGCTCCTAACACCCAATGAATATATGTAAGTGCATCCATTAAACAATTAATCTCTCTATCATCACAATTTCAATTCTTTTTCTCACTCAAGCAAAAGTGTATTCGTGATGCGCAAATTATTATCATGTTTTATGTACACTTCGATAATTTGTTTCCAGAACTGGCTTTCTATCAAATGTTGCTGTTTTCTCTTTTCTAATATTAATTTAAAAGTGTATTTTAAGCATCTTAAGAATATTTGCCCTATTTAATTTATTTGATTTCTGTGGAATGAACATGGATACGTTGTCGACTCCAGACTGTTTGATGAGTGATAGCTTCTGTGATTCTTGTCTTAGAACTAATTCATGATAATGGAAGTTTCTCTTGGGGGCTTCTCTCAGTCTGTCCATGATATCTCTTGCATATACTTTTATATTGTTCCTCATTGGCTAAATTATAAATATTATTTTGTTTAAATAAGAGTATTAGATTACTTGAAATAGTATTTATAAGACAGGTTGTAGAGTGAAACATTTATACTTACATCTTGCTTAGTTTGTGCGAACTTCAGGTATTCCCTGTAGAACGATAAACACTTTCTCTGCAGGTCTGAGTATTTCTTGGGTGGCATTTGTGATATTAAAGTTTAGCTTAAATTAGACTACAATTAAATTTATCATTTTATTAAGAGAGCCTGCTTTTAAATCCGAGAACTAATATTCTTATTTTACAAACAATTAGTAAATTAAATGCTCAAAATATTTTCTTAGTAGAAATTTATTTAATTTATTTATAAAATAATTTTCAAAATTGAAGTAAGCAAAGTTAAACTATAATTGAGTTGTGATTGCATTATAATATTTGTAAAGTCAATTATTGAAAATATAAAGGAAGCAACTTCAGCTAAACAAATATAATTTAAACATTTTAAAATGAATTAGGCCCACTATTAAGATAAAATCCGCTTTTTCCCTTGAATATTATGCATGAGATTCATCAGTGTTCTTCGATTCTAAAATACAAGAGTATTCACTTAGCATACTCAATTTTTAAAATTTTCAGTCTCTTTTAAATAAAGAAGATAAATAAAATCATTAAATTATGGTCACAGATTAGAGTAAAATATAGAGATCTTTATGTTTGATGTGTAAGGAATTACAGTTTAAAATTATATCTTTTTGACAATCAAGCGAGAAAATAACCAAAGAATAGATTCTCGGTTATAGGTAATTTAACTACTAAGAACACTCTTTTCTTTCCTCTATGTCTATTTTTTATTCTCTAGCTGGAAATATCTATCTTTTAATTTAATAAGCTAAAAATAAAAAAACGTAGTAAGGGATTTATTCTGAAGAAACTCAAACTTTAATAATCATCCCACTCAAATAGAAGCAATTCTTAAATAATTTATTTCATTATACCTTTTATTGTGTATTCAGTTATTTATTAAAAAGATGCAGCAAAAGAATGACAAATAAGATTGCAACACATAATAAGTGAACAACGCATAAAAATAAACTCCTAAACAAATCCAGCCAATCGCACTCAACTCTGATATAAATATGCTACCAACAAACTAGCCATCCCATAAATCTCAAGGTGGTAACTTAAAGATTAAATTATTGTTATTCTATTATATATCTAAATTAATAAAGAATCTACTATATGGAGTGGAGAAATAAGAAATAAGAAAAGCCAATGCAAGTTTCGCAAAAAAATACTCCAAGGAAGAGGCCTCATCTTTACTTACCTAAACCAAGTCAAATTTGAAAGTTATAAAAAGGTAAGTCATTACTTCCCAAGTAGGATAGCTTGAAAAATCTCCCTGAATGAAATAAGATGGCTAAGATTCACGTAGACTTATATTTTATGTATTCAAATCTCCATTCCAGCTTTTCCAAAGTTGCATCCCCAGAAATAAAGGCATCGCCAGAGATACAAAAGTTTTGTGAGATGCTTTATTTAATAAGTAAATATGAAAAGGAATTATTGAAAGATTAAAATATCTAATCTTAAGAATTATTTTTTCTCTATGTTATGTCAACATTAAAAATGTTAATTTTTCACCCAATAAGATGCTCTAAAAAATTTGATCTAAATAATGATTAATATAATTGCAAATTCTAATAATTTAATTCAAATATTTTTAGAATCTTCCAGAATAAACTTTTTACTTTTGTTGTGAAATTTATTAAATTGATGCTAACTTAGCAACCTGCATATGCCTTTTATCAAAATCCAACATCTGGGAGTTTATAGCATAATGACTAGACTGGTGTCAATAGCCATGGCTAGCCTTTGAAAAATAACTTAATAAGCCTTCATCTACAAGAGTAACATCATTAAAACTCACCTTACTAGACCCTCTCCTAGCAAAGCAACTCTAAAGATCAAAGAACCATTTTATCTCAAAGGCTCAAGAATTAGCAGATCCTCAAATATTAGAATCAAGGCCAAATTAACCCGCCATCTCGCGAATCATAGATCAATATAATTTTAGTTGGCGTTGCAGTAGTTCCAATCAACTTTTAACTCCAATTTCAGTACTCCATTCCAAAATTCATTTAATCAAACCAATTAACATATTATTCAAAACACCAACAAGATAAAAATACAACATGGCATTAATTTTAAAACCCCATTTTATAGCTAAAAAATAATTAAAGTTATATACAAATTTAAAGGAATTTCAAGTTTCCAATTTATTCAAGGTGCATTCATTATTTTAAACCCCAATAATTCTTATATATTATATATATATATATATATATATATATATATATAATATATATATATATATATATATATATATATTATATATATATATTTAAAGACCCAGGAAATGCTTAATGAAGCTGATATGTTGACAGAAAAGCAAACCTTTAGTGAATATGCTGACACACCCAGTCAAAGCTACTACAATCAAAGTAATATGAAGTAGTTTATGACAAAATCTACTGCAACTACGAACCAGATAAGAGCAAAGGAGAAGTCAAACATTAAGTTTGTAGATCCTAATTAACTGTTCAAAAAGAAAGTTAGAGGCAGTGAAGAGTCATCTCGCTATCTACCAAACGGCTGAAATCTTTCTTATAATTTTTAGATGGCCACACAGCTTAAGGCTTTAATGCAAATGCCACTCAAATAGGAGGGTTTAGCCCAAAAAGAGGTGGGGTCTTATATAGCACCAACGCCTTTTAGTTAGCTAAGCAAAGAGGGAATCGATCTGTTCTAGTCTAAAAGATAATTAAAGCCAGTGCAACACCACAATTAGAAACAAGAACTAATTAAAACAGCTCTAGAGGCTTTCAATCTACCTCTCCAAACTTTAGATAAACGCATTTATATTTTTCATTACTACAGCACTTTCCTAAAGCAGAAAGGTTCAGTTTAACCGCCTTAAAGTGTTTTACTTTTTAAGTGAGATGGATCCTATTTTCAATTTAACTTCTTAGAGCTACCATCTTCAAGGCCCTTTTAAAGGTAAAGAAATGAACCATCCATATAGTTAGACAACTGTAAATTCCCCTGCACTCAAATACAATTCAGATCTTAATTCAACTTACCAAGCATAATTCATCGCTCCCTAATCTTTGATGTTCCAAGCTACTGCAAATCACTCTAGCAGAGACTAAGGAGTTTCAGCAAATTCATAGAAGAAATAGGATGAGGAGATGTATAACATAGTTCAAAGTAGAGTCACTTTTCAAAGACACGGCACTAATTTCTCTGTGAACAGACTGAGCTCATAGACAATTAACTAAAACCAAGAGCATGAAGAAAACAATAAGCAAATGAATCAGATTAAGCTTCCATAAATATTGATCAATAAGAGAGATTCTATAGGCTCAAATTATTATTATATATTATCTTAATTAGGATAAGTATAGACAAACTGTTAACTCATTTCAAAAGATATATTATTTATTTAGTTATAAGAATAGGGAGAGGCAAGTACTTTTTAATTTATAAGTGAATGGGACTGATTAGAATAGAAATAAAAGCACAACTCCAATGAATCAGTATCGCTAAATTGTAACTCTTAACTTGAACTAGCAGTAAATAGCTATTAATGGAACTAATAGCCACTTTAGTACGCCTAACTAAGCTTCTTAATATACAAATCAAGCATTTCCTAATTCATATGGAATAGATGCCAACCAAATTCAAAATTCACACAGATAGCAAGCATAGAGCTTCATGAATTAACAATATAAAAACAATAACTTATTCAGATAAAATATTTACAAATTCATATTGCGAAATTGAAATTAATATAGCCTTACTTTAGGGAAGTTTTTTAGTTTCTTTTTAAGAAGATATCGAAGGCTTTGATTTTAAAGTTAAAATTAATTTGCAAAATTATGATTTATTTTAAATATTGAATTAAAATAATCAAGTTTCAAGCTAAATGACAAATAGGAGACCTTAATATTCTTCTATTGCTAAGGAGATGAAAAATAATCTGATCGAAAGAACTGGAGGCAATTATTTATTTTTGTGTTAATTTGCATCAAAATCCTCTTGAAGCTCTTCATGTAAAAGGATACAATGACTGCACTTAATAGAAGTAGTCACCATTTATAACCCAGCCTACTCAAGGCAAGAGCTAGTAAAGAAATTTCAGAATCAAAGAAAGCATGAACAAAGCATTAATTTAAAGGTTGATTTTATTTTTATCATTAAATTAGAAAAATGAAGACTAGAATTTTCCTTCGGAAAGCTTTGGATAGATTTAGACTACTTCATTCGATATGAATAATAAAAATAGAAATTGTTGAAGGTCTAGCAATATGTTTTTTAATACATATCATAATTTTTTTAAGATAAAATTCCCTTTAATTGTAATAAGGTTTATTGTATAAAATTTAGTTTAACAATCTCTGTTTATTCTTCTGTCAAGGCTATTTACTGCAAATTAAAAAAATGATGATAAAAGAGCCGCCACTTAATGTTTCTTATTGTCCCGCCTAGACCTGAGTTTTTTCTTTTAAAATCTTAATTCCTTAAGAATAAAGACTGAAAATTTAATTATTTTATCCTTTCATAGGTAATCTTATGGTATTTCTGACTGCCAGATTAAATAAAATCTTTGTCAGCAACTATCATATGTAGTACTTTAAAGGTTGAATTTATTATGAATGAAAATATTCGGAGCAATTTTCTTGAACCTAATTATATCTCTTCTGAAAATTAAGCTTTTAAAATATATTTTAATGCTAATGGCCTCTCTGATAGCACATCTCTGCTCGAATAAGTACAGATAAACAGAATTCAAAATAATTCCTAATTAGATTTCAATGATTACGTAGACAAAAACCTTTCTCTAAATGGCTATAAAATAATGGCATCACCCTCTTAAAATTAGGACATATCACTTGTCTTGACAAATCACACTTTCGATGAAACTAAGAGGCTTTAATAAAACTTGCAACTATTAGAGTAACAAGAAATCTCTAATGCAAAAGACTAATTCGATATAAAGAGCGCAATAGGAGGAAATTAAAATCTATAGTTGCCACTGAATAAGCAGATTTAATTCACTAGAGGATCCCGCCAGTAAATTATTCAGGAACAAATCTAACTACAAAAGAGGATAGATTAAAAATTCTAAAAAGAGGGAAAGTAAATGCTCAACTTTGATGTTTGCAAGATCCAAAGCGTTTTGATATCTCCTCGCTATGCAGACTAAACTCATGCTAAGTATCAGCAAATGAAAAACTAAGCCTCGAATCTATCATTCAGGAACAGAGGCAAACTCAAGAGAAATACTGTAGTGGGATATTAAATGGGCAAAAATAACTCTTTGAACGAGTCACTTGACTTTGATGGTCTTGACGAATTAAGCTCCAAGAACTTGCTTTTTGGAGCTGGAGCAAAGCTCCCCAATTTCAAGGAATCATAACTTGATCCAATAAATGAGAAAGTGACAGGTTGGGACCTCACTCCTTCTATACCAGTGGACAACTTATACTCCCCCAAGAATGACCTTCAGAATTACTAGCTGAAGTAGAATCATTCGTAGATACTCCTAGAAAGTGGAGATGAAAGTGCAAGTACTCCAGGTACTGGTAAGAATAAAGACAGCACTGGAAAAAGCAAACAAAGCAAGGTTAACCATCACTTTAGTAGAGTAAGCAGCCACTTTAAACGCAAGTCAAATCAGTCAACACCCAAATTATAAAGTAGGCAATAGAATAAGTAAGCTAGCATTGAGAAAATGCGAGAGGACATAAAACTTGGCGAGATTAACTTGGAACCTCCCGAAGGTTAGTGGATTGTTTAAGAATAAGCCGATGTGAATGACTAATCACTAGAGAGTGACTAATATAATTTAAGTCAAGCAGGAGAAGAAGATAATGAATTAGGTGAGATACTGGGATAAATATAAAATTCAGAGAATTCCTAATTAAATGATGACGATGAGGACGAAGGATTCGATCAGAATTATGGTGAAGAGGATGACGAGGGTGATGAAGATTAAAGTAGTAATTATGGCTTCTAAAACTAGTAATTGGAGTCTATCGGCCATAATTCTATCCTTACTTCTTACAAAAACTAATTATCTCCTGCTCTCTTAGCTTAGAATAAACTTAAGATTGACTTTTCTTAAACTAAGGAGAATAGCTTAAAGCTAAATTAAATGAGCAGAACCTAGATTCCTGGATTTTTTAATGCCAAAAATACAAACATTGATTGCTACACGCTTCACTCAACTTCTGATAACACTAAAGCTTAGCTAATTTGAGTTAAAATAGGATATAGCATAATAAATTACTCTGTTTTAAGTTGATCTCTTCTTTAGAGAAATCTCTGTTGATTATATTTCTTGAAAGTTTTAAATATAATAAATTTAAATTAGGAACTAAAATGAGTCTTGGCAAGCCAGTTATCAAATTCACCGTCATGCAAGACGAGATGAGAGACTTCGCTATTTCTGAAGCACAAAAGGCTCTCGAGACTTCCAACTCAGAAAAGGTAAGCATAGCTTAATGCTAAACGATATGAATAATTGAAATCCCGGCTGAATAAAGATTTTTTATTATTTCTCCTAAATAAATTTTAAAACTGCTTTTCCTCGAGAGGAGAGAGAGCGCCTTTCACTTATTCGAATGATATATTTTAACACTGTAATATAGCTTGTTGCATCTTACATGAAGTCAACTTTTGAAAAGAAATACAAGACTGTATGGCACTGCATCGTAGGTAAGACTAATTAGTTGGGAAAATTGGATATAGGAAGGAACTTTGGAGCTTATGTAACTCATGAAACTGGCAGATATATTTACTTCTACATCGGTCAAAAGGGCTTCCTCATCTGGCAAACAGTAATTACAAATTTCATCTCACATTCTTTAGCCAAGCTGATCACTCTACAAAGCAGCAGATTCAGTTAGCAACTATACTTAACTTAAGATAAAATTTATCACACTTTTGCAAATGCAGTTTTTATATCTCATTCATCATTTGCAGATTCCATATTTTGATGGTGATTGAATTTTAAATGACTTGGACCTAAGCCCGCTGATCCATAATACTTCTACTTAACTATTTTGATAAGGCAATTGGATTATCTTCAAAGGGATAATTCTGACGTTGACTTGGAACACTTGTTTGAAAATGGGTAGCGGAAGTATGTCTTTGAACAATCCTGCCTTAGGAACAGCTCAAAGCATTTATACTTACGTTTTCCAAGAGCAAGCTATATTAAATCGTTTGAATACTTGCTGGAGTATTTTACATGCTCCACTCTAAATTTGCAAATGAAATAGGATCTTGTTGCAGATGAAAAAAGGGCAAAGCAAGTTGGTGCTGAGGATAACATCCTCGCTTCCAAAGTGCAAACAGCAAGCAATAGATCCATCGATTCAGGCAAAAGCCATGGTTCCAAGAGAACTGGACAGCAACAGATGCCAGAACCTATTTATTCAAACTTTTGAAAGTGATAGATAGTAGTGGATTCTCAAAAATTCTCTTAAGACTAAAGAAGATATGATAATTTATAAAGTCTTTAATTTGCCTTAGTTTTTTATTATTATATCCATTTAATAATAAGTAATAATTAATTTGACTTTGAACATGGAAACAGGACATACTGCATCTATACTTCGAATTGAGTTCTGCGGATCTTGCTTCATGATAAATATTTTGACTATCTTGTGAGAGGATTTAATAAATAATTATTGCTTTAATAACTATATGTTTTAATTGAACATTTTAATTAAATTGATTGGCCTACTTCACATTTCATGTATAATATGATATCCTCCTTTGTAAACTATTGTATTATAAACAACAATAATTAATTAAATTAATGGGGAAGAACAAAGGTGGTGGTTTGATAGAAGACCGAGTCATCCGCAACCCAATGGAGCAGATGAGACGCAAGCAAAAATTCAAGGAAAAGGAAAAACGAAAGGAGCTCAGAGATTTCAACAAGGAACTTCAGAGAGAAAAAATAGATAGGGAATAAAACAACGACCCACTTAAGAACCATGACTTTGACATGATTCAGAAATTAAAAGAACAAGAAGCCCAAAGGATGCTCAATCGCAATTCTGCAAACTTCGCAGGCTCTAAATCTGGAGTAATTTCGAGCATGATGCCTAGCATGTACAATCAGCCGAAAGTTTATTTCGAGGAGGGTGAAAGTTAGAATAATCCTGGTTAGGATTAGGATGGAAATAATGCTAGCAATTCATGGGAGTAGATTTAGAACAACTATTTCAGACAAATGCAAGGTCTAGGAGTTGACTAGAGTTACTACAACAGTAGCAAAAACAATTAATAGTCGAATATGCCTACTTAGTTTTCGCAAGGAATGAATCCAAACCAAAACTACAATCAAGGATATCTGCCTTAATACAAGCCTCAATATTAAAGATAAAATGAGAATCCTAAATTATAGCCTTACGAAATGCAGCATAGAGATTAAAACACCGAGTAGATAACAAGCAGGCCAATCCTTTATAATAGTCAATATGGCCAATAGCCATCTACCTCTCAAGTATAACCAAATTAGCCAAACTAAAATCAATAGAGAGATTTATAAGCCTAGTAGCCTAAGCCAAAATAACCTCAGCTCTAGCACAAGCATTAAACAAAAAGAAAGAAGACGACTTTAATGACCCCCTCGATCCTAAAAACAGTGACAAGAACTACCTTAAGCAAATATAAAAGGAGAGAGAATTGAAGGAGCAGTAAAAGATTAATAAAACTCAAGCTGGAACTAGTGAAACGCAAGTAGATCAACCTCAAACTCCTATTCCATAGAATCCTGACCAGTTCAAAGGAGTAAGTGCTGATATAAAAAAGGCTCTTGGATTAGATAAGATATTTCCTCAAGTAATTAAACCTCAGCAATTGCCAAAACCAGAAATTCCTTCAGTGACTGAGGAATAACCATCTGTTGAAACGAAAACTACAGATATCATAGAGAAAGAGTAAATTTAAGAGTAACCATCTATGAAGGTTGCTTAATCTAAAAATAAATTTGTTCCTGCAGCATTAAGAAGATTCGGAGGAGCACAGAACTAAGCTGTGAATAGTAAAGTACAAGAAAAAACTTAAATAGGAGAAGTTATGGGAGTAAGTTAAGAATAAGCTGCCTTATCGACAGTTTCTGAAATTGGAGATAAAAGAAAAGCTTGGGGTAAGAAGGTTGTTTAGACAACAACACAGCCAGAAATTGCAGTTTAATCTCTTAATAAACCAGTTATTGAAAAAGTTACCGCTTATAATATATCAAGTGCTCCTAAGATATCTTTATTAGCTGGCTATTCATCTTCTGAAGAAAGTGAAGACGAACAAGAGGAAACTTAGCTAAAAATTGAATAGTAATTCAAAGGACAAGAGAAGGTGGTTAAAAATAGTGATGTGATACCAGGTTAAGAGCTTATGTTTGCAGGACTTATTGAAGATAAAGTAGATGTGAGCGAGATGGACGATGAGTTGAAAAAGTTTTTCAGTGAAATTTGATTTTTTTGTAATTAATATTTCAAAATTTTATCATTCTTTATTTGTGATTAAATTTGACTTATATCTTTAGCTTCAACTGACTAAACTTGCAAATGGGTATGTGAGAATCGAAAAAGACGTCTGTGTGGCTCAACAAAACTCTAGATTTTTACTGGCCTATACCTCTGCAGTGAAATCTGGCTCCAGGTTTGTGGACGAAACTTCTGCGATACAAGTTTAACTACAAATTTTATCCTCAGGAAGCTAGCAGGTATAAGTGAGACTAATGGGAAACAAAGAAGAAGCGATGAAATACTTCGCAGATTCCAAAAAGCAATAGGCAGTAACTGGATTAGGGTTTGGAGCTGATGAAATCAACAGCAAGCCTTCACAAGTCAAATCAACCTTCAAGATTGAAATTATTCACAACTTTTATATTTCTAAAATCTAACTGACTTGTTTCAAAGTATTACATTTCATTTCCATTATTCCTCATTATTTTTAATAAAACTAAAATTTATAGTAAGATTCTCTAGATTTTAATTATTTAAGGATTTATTTATGAGTAGTTAATTTAATCTAGCAATAACGATGAAGACAAAAAGGTTAGAGATTAGCAAAATACTACATTATATCATACAGGATAGGGAGGCGGCTAAATCCAACTAGATTAAGAGGATATTGAAGAATTGAAAAAGCAACAACTTGAAGATATAGATGAGGAAGCAGGAGTCCACGATGATGACGAGGAAGAAGAGGATGATCCTGATGAGGATTTAGATTTTTGATAGAATTTCTTTATTTAATTAAGCATCTCTCAATCATTATTAAATTGAAACAATGTCATTTTATAAATTATAAGTAATGATTCTAGCCCCTTAATTCTCACAAGAAATTGGTTGTTAAGTTGTAAAACCTTGTTATTAAAATATATTTTTGAAGATGTTGACTTTAAAATCTTTGACTAAAGAGAAAATAAATCAATTACACTACAATAATTATACAGTATGTATGCAATTAATTAAAATCAGCATACTCAATGTAAATGAAGCTAAAGTTACTTGTTCTTTATTAAGGAGAAGTCTGAGTGCACATAAAAGGGAACTAAAAAGTATTAAGGTTACTTAGCTTACATATCTGAGCAGATTCAGAGGAATCTTTTAGCTTCCTGATAAATTGCAAGAGGTCCCCTGGTTCTCCAAACTTTTCAAATAACTCAAGACTATCCACAATTTAAGTATGTAAAATTAAATTAGTGCAACCTATGCCATCTGTTGAGAAGATCTTATGAGTTGAATAATCTTATAGACTGTTTCAAATGGCTTTTAACTGTTCTTGATGATTTGATAAATGTTTGAAGCCTTGCCAGGACCACTTGGGGGTGCAATGAGCAGGGGGTATGAATTCAAGAAAACTAGATTGTCTACTCTTTTTAGTAAGTAAATATTAAATAGCTTATCTTTGAACTATGAGTTGTTCTTTCTTTGGCAAGGCTTGGCCAGAGGGCATGAGTGTTGAGTACTCTAGCTCTCCACATTTTATCAAATTCTGAGATAGAACTGAAGCAGAGTACTTTGCTTAGAAATCTTCCTGCTGAAACCTCAAATCCTTTGGGCTTCGCATACTTAAAACTATTACATTTCTACAAAATAGCTTAAAGAAACATATATTTATACCCGTAGATTTTTGAGGACAACATTTACTCTATGTTGTGATTAATGAGTGCATTTTTGACGGATTTGTAAACAATATAAAAAAAAAATGAAATTTGCTTGATAGGTTAGACTCATCGAATAGATAGAAGGAATTCTTCACGTTTGATATTTGAGATTTAAAAATAAATGAGCAGTCAGAAGATTATTCAAAAGCTATGATCCTATTAGTTTTGCGTTTGACTCCATGTTAATAATTATAATAGCAATGAGTTCTGGATTAACTTAATTTGTAATTCTATTAACCAATGAGTTCTCATGATATATACTTATCAGAGGGAATTAGGAATAAATGGAGGGGCCAAATATGAAATATTTAGCTAAATGGCTGTTGATATGTAGTAACTACTGAGTTTATAAATGTCTATCATTACAAATTGGTAAAGTTTGTAAAAGTTTTCCTAAAAGTCTTTTTGCTATTCAGCTTTGAAGTTGGCTGTAAAAAATAATACTCAATTAAATAGAGTACCTCATAGATCTGTCTTCTACGCTCTCTCATTTGACGAGCTAGCATTACAAGAACTTAGGTAGGATAACTCTGAGGCTCTCTTTCCCCTATATAATCCAAAACTTCCATAGGGTTGTCAGGCACTTGTGCAAGCTCCTGATGAATTTGTGGCTGAGAAAATCGCTACTCAACAGTATAGTTTTCAGGATCTTTGATGAACCTCGAAAGAGTTAACATTGAAATATTTAAATAAATGAGTTACAGCGTTGAAGTTAAAGAGATCTATGTCTGGAATTTCCACTTCATCAAAGTGCTGCCTCAGAATATTGGCGGGAAGAGTTTCATGCAAATTGAAAATAGGAATACTTGGAGGAATCTTGTAAGTCGGCTTGAGTATCCTGTGATCTGTTAAGATTAAGTGCTTTGGTTTAAGAAAAGTTCCTTGCCTCTGAGCAGATTGAGCTGAGGCTCTAGACTTTACTTAATCAATAGGATTGAGAGCGAGCTGATTTTTTCTATTCATAAGTGTGAAGCCCTAGTTATGGTTCCCACTTAGAACGCTATTGTTTATGCTTAAGTTCAAGCTCAAACTCTTATTAGTTCCCAAGTCGCTCTTAGAATTGGGTTGCTTGAATTAGACTGTTACCTTTGGAGGGTCATTGATATGAATATCTTGAGTGTTCATCTCAGATAGCTATTTAGAAGCAATCTACTTCTCATCTCGCTATTTAATAGGGTCGTTGCTTCTGTTTTACTATTCTTTAATTTTCTAGCTCCTGTTTCTTAATCGCTTGAGGAAGCTATCTGATTTATTTTCATTGTACTGGAAAATTTGTTTGCCGAGAGTCATCCTGCAAATTGAGAGAAGGAATTGTTGGAGATATATGATACCTCCAAGCTTTGGAAACTGTTAGATGCCAGAAGTAGGAGAAGCAAACTGAATCTCGTTAAGTTCGACTTTTAAAGAGTTTAAGACATCTTGAGCAAGAAAGATGTTGATATATTAAATATATTTTTGTAAGAGTAAAATATCTTATTCTTGATATTGTAAGGGTCTATCTAGAGCATAATTTGCTTAAGTTTTTCAGCTTAAATCACCATTATAGCTTCTTGCTAAATGTCTGAGATCTTTCCAATAACTTTCATTAGTTGAGTGATAAGGAAGTTTAAGAAAGGCGGATGAACTCTTAGATTCTTGAGTTCGATTAAATGAGATCTATTCATTTGCTTTAGAGAATCATTGTAGTGGATGATCGCTTGATAAAAATCGTCCTCTAAACATAAAGTTAGATTAAGTTTATCATGGTAATGAAAAAGTAGGATGTTAGAAAAGGAATAATCTCCATAACTCATAGGATGAGATTGAAGTGAATAGAATTTCTCTTAATGTTGGGTCAAATGGATGAGCAGACTTGATGAATCGCAAGGTAGCTTCATAAAATAAATCAATATATCCAAATTTAATGAAATAGCTTGTTAATTTGCCCTTTGGGAGTTCAAAATTTTAAACTTACCAGATATGAAAGTATGAATCTTGTTCTAGTCTTCATTTGAGGCAATCCTTGGGGAAGCTTAACCCATTCTAGGACTTATCTGACTATGTGCTCTTCGAGACTGAACCATAGACGAGAGTATTCTATTAGCGTATCTGCTACTTTACTCAAGTACACTTTCATTTTGATACTCTTGGGGTGATAAAAGTCTTTTTCTCTCATTTTAAATTACACACTTGAATTTTCGAAATTGAAGCGTAAAATATTATCATAGGTAATAAATTATTATCATAATAAATTTTAGGCTTATTCTAGCTCTCTTTTATTTGTCATGAGCTCTCTGTGATCAAGTTTATGATTCTGTATAAATTAGTTTGTTATTTTCTCATCAACTTAATAATCTATTTGATTCTTATACTGAGCTAAAGGTAAAACATTCAAAATATTCATCAATAATGTCAAAGATAACTGAGCTTGTTTGGCCCTTAATTCCTCAAGTTTTTGAAGTTTCTCGATCCTTACTCTCTCAATATGGCTATCCATTTGCAGTTTTTCTTAATTAGCTTTTTCCCTCTCAGTTTAATTTCTCTTCTGTTTTTCATTTTGGTATATATCCTACCAGCGCTTTTATTCCTCAATGTCTCTCTATTTTTTCTGACCCACTATTCCATTGTATAGGGATTATTTTTGATTCTACAAATCAATTTGGCTTTTTGCTTTTAACTCGTCCTAGTAAGCTAACTCATGAAATGAGTGTGAGTTCTGATGAACCTGCATTAAAGTATATAAAGTATAGTTCATCATCATAAATCTGCTTGTAGTTTTAAACCGAGAATTCTTAAATCTTCAGTCTTTATTCGTAGTCATTTTGGTATTGCTTAAAGTTTTTCATCATTAACCGATCCAAAAACGGATCAGGCTTTGTTAACTTATCCTCAACTCTTTAGATCAAATAAATGCATAGATATTTTACAGATGCTTCTCTATTCTTGAAGCATTTATTTGCTTTTGAGATTGACGAGACTGAATATTTTCTCCTTTTCTTTGCGTTCGATCAATTCCTTCTACTTGTATTTATCGAATGGAAGAGAAGTTTCAGTTACTATATCTTACTCCTGCTGCATTTACTATAAAGCACATAAGATTAATAATTAAGTAGCTAACTTACTTTGCTAATTTACTTCTTTCTCTATTCCATTTGAAGTTGCTCCTGCTGAACTTCTTTTTGGTATTGCCTCTTTTAATTAAGCAGATTCTTTTCTCTATCTATTTAGTCCACATCTACCTTGAGAGTTCCTACCAACCCCTATTTATAATTTTAGTTAGAAAACTTGAAGTTACAATAAGTTCATGATGTCTGTTATTTTTCTCTAGTTCTTCCTGTCGTTTTTTCTCTTCCACTTGCATCTTGAGAAAGTCTTTTAGGTTCTTCTACTAGTTAAGAAGACTTTGCTTTCTTTCTCGCTCTATATTCATCTTCTTTTCGTAGTCTGCTTTTAGTAAATTCAAAGAGAGTAATACTAGATGTTATAGTTTTAATAAAAAGTTTATTTTGCTCCACTCATCTTCTTACTACTTGGCTTTAAGTTCTGCAGCCTTGCTTGTAGAATTATTATAAGTGAGATATAAATCATGAAGCAAATTAAAGTAGAATAGGTTCTAATGCTGAGAGAGCCTCCATTCCTAGAGGATTGATAGTTAGAGTTAGAGATTATGTCACTTCCAGCTCTCGAAATCAAGTCTATTTTGCCAACATTGCCTCTTAAATTCATTTTCAAATTTGACTCTAACGAAATAAAGAATCAATTTTACTAACTCTAGTAGTGGAAGTTTAGCATCTTTATTGTTAGTTGCTAGGGCAGAGTTATTTAATCCGTAAATGTTCTCCCCTTTACTTCCTGAGTAAATAAAATTATTCATAACAAGTAGAGCAAGTCAGAATTCTATAGAGGGTTGTCAGAGTAGCTGTTATCAACAGCATTTCTTTTAACTTTCTAAGGAGTGTAATCGAGTGAGTGGTTCGCCTTCAATAACACAGTGTTGTTTAGAGTTCTCAATGAACTCTGATTTAACTTTAACTTTTTTTTCTCTTCGTTCTGCTTATTTCAAAATTAAAAAAACATAGAAATAATTTAAATTTAACTCTAAAAGGAATAACACTGTCAATAGATTTGATGGTATCCTCGATATCTTGTAACTCCTATACACAAATTAATCCTTTGATAATTGTTTGGTTATGAACATATTATTCGCAGATAGGAGCTCACACATATATATATGTCTATAGTTGATAGTATATTTTGCTTACCAAAGCTGTAATTTTAGATTTATCCTGTAGTTTTTCCTTAACATGTTGTTAAATCAAAAAGTAGGACTTGGAGTCAAACCCATACCGAAACTGCATTCGCTTTGTAAACTATTCAAGCAGCTCCTTTTTATTGTTCATTGATAAATTATAATTATTATAATCATACTCTCGCAAATTTAATTTTTTAGTGATTCACCGTTACCTCAAAATATAAAACTGATTTATTAAAAAGCTAATTTTTTAAGAAGCTATAAATTTATAAAATAATAAGCTAAAAATGAAAATAGATTCGAGGGCAAATGGCCCTGTTTGGGCTATATTTATTTACGAGTTTTTGGGATCGGCACTCCTCACCTACACTTTCAACTTGACTGGATCTTTCAGGCCAATCGTATTGAGTTGGGCCTATTTTGTAGGATTCATCATAGCTTATCAAATATCAGGGGCCTGCTTCAATACAAATTCTATAAATGATGATCATTTCATGAAATTAAGTGTTTATGAATCCAGCTTTGAGTTTGGGAGTTTATTTGGCAGAAAGATAATGGAAAAAGGCTCCCCTGATGCTACTAACTATCCTGATTCAATATGCTGGTGCATTAATTTATTTAAGCATTCCTGGGATTTCTAGTTTCATATCTCCTGGCGAAGGACTATGCAAATTATGAGCTTGGACCTAATCCATAGATATTAAAAAGATGTTCTATCTAATACTTCTACGATGACGGTGCTGTGAAATGGGGGAGAATGATTTTGCCGGAGGTGCTTTAGACTTTCACATTTGTGCTTCTGTACGCAGTATTGGCTTTTGACAAGGACATGAGTAAGATAGATAGAGTCTTCAAAGTAGCATAATATATACGTAAATGCTGAAGAGCAAGACAATAAAGATGGCAGTGACTGGATCAGATACATTTGGGTCTATGGAATTATCCCTTACAAACAAATATAAGTTATATTTACGTCGGTGGAATACTTCCACAAAAGATATTATAAATTTGAGTCTGGAGAGGATCTTTATGAAATATTACAGTAAATAAATGATAAAATTTATGTACTGCATCTGGAAAGAAAAAAGACCTATATGCTCCGCTTTTCATTGAGTTCTAAAATGCATAAATGATTTTCATGATTTGCGTTTTCAGTCTTTCTCTTTACGACTATCTTTCGCTAGATATAAAGTAACTTATTCACAGTTTATCTTATGGGAGTAAAATTATCAGGCGCACACTTCAACCCTGCGACATCCCTTGCAGTATACGTAGTCCAATAAAAGCCAAAGGAAAATTTGATTTATGCCATTCATATGGAAATAATTATTTGAATATAATTTGAGATACCTTGGCTATGTTTGCTTTGTGCAATTCTTGGGAGGATTACTAGCTTTGCTTTTCACATATCTACTTGTAAAGGATTACAGCTCAATGTAAATGTACCCTTTGAGACCTACAGACCTTTACTTCGACGGCACCACCATATTTTTTGGAAGAGTGTGCCTTCAAGAGATACTCTGGACTTTCGTCTTCACCTTGATATTCCTGATAATTCAGTTTGAGCCTTCTCTTTAGAAGGTAGATAACATTGTAAAGGGACTTGCATTAAGTTAAGCACTTGCAGCATGCTACATATTTACTTTAGGAGCGGGAGCTTGCTTCAACCCTGCCCTAGCTTTGGTGCAGACCTTCTATCAAGTGGGAAGGGGATACCAAACAGACTGGCAATGCTTGTGGGTCTATTTCTTCATGCCCTTCATTAATATTTCATTATAACAAAATGTAATAATTGGTGCGTATCTAGCAGCTGTCTTTTACAAATTCCATGTTAAGGAGTCAGAAGGAGGATCCTCTAACTAAGCCAATCAATCACATGATAAGACTTCTTAAAGTTCATGAATAAACTAGATGCTGTTTTCATTCTATCCTAATTTTTATCTTTTTTGTCCTTTTAATTTCATTAATCTCAGAATTCATACCAAGATTAGTTATTAAATAGTATTTGGTTCAAGAGCTCCATCTGAGTTAGCAGCATTGCTTTTCTTTACAT
Organism: Tetmemena sp. SeJ-2015; assembly: GCA_027382625.1. NCBI lineage: Eukaryota > Ciliophora > Spirotrichea > Sporadotrichida > Oxytrichidae > Tetmemena > Tetmemena sp. SeJ-2015. The sequence continues at coordinate 20,141 of JAJKFJ010020849.1, forward strand.
CTCAGCAATTCATTATGCATAAAAACCGTTCAGACACCCTACTGTTTGCAAAGCTGGCAAACGACTTGCGTTATTGCGATGTGAGTTAGTTGAAGATCGAGCACTTGCACTATTTGATGAAGGCATTCTGCTTTTCTCTTGAGAGCAATTTCTAGAATGCTCTTGTACAAGCTGAAAATGGCTATCAGCTCAGTCAAAGAGTAAAGAAAGAGATTGAGGAGTTCCTGCCTAAAGTAATCAGCTAAATTAGTCTTGAGTTGACAAGATGCAACATCACAGATTAATAATATGAGTTAAAAGTATTATTTGTAGATGTGATCCTAATGATGGAAGGCTTCTTCAAATTTTGGGACAGAAGCAATTTCATAGATAAAAATATGAAACAGATATACATCAGCAGCGAGGCCTACCTCGATTAGTACTTATTAGTGATTGCCATAGATTGCTATTTAATCTTTAGTACTTAAGTTAGAGCAAGAAAGATATGACTGGCTCAATGCTTGCAAACCTTGTAGAGTAAATGGCAAACGCTAAAGTAAATAAGCTTTATGACTTTGACTAGAAGCTTCTACATCGTCTGTAACATAAAATTAAAGTCATTTATAACTTTCTATATACACTTTGTAATATATTTATCCTGATGAACGACCATACCGACCTTTATGTGTTTTCAATCCGTGATGTGATAAAGATCTTTGTAGGTTTCGATGCCCTGAATGATTTCTTTAACAAGCAAAAGTTCATGAACACTATCTTCGATGTAATTAACAACTAAGAAACCTTCTCAGACCATGATTATCTGGAACTCCTAAATATCTTAGATGTGAAAGGGCACCTTGTGAAGAATGACGATCTTATAGTCAGATGTAGGTTCTACCTCTAATCTAGATTTGCCTACATGGATAAATAGAACATCCTTGGCTACCTAGAGTTGCTGTTGAGACACAATCTAATTTTCGAAGATAAGGAACTGATGCAGTTGATTAAGGATCATGTGCAGAGAAATTTCCACCAGTATGAGTTGGGGGAAATCTTTAAGCTAGTGAGAATAATAGCCCACAACTTCTACAGAGATGAGGAGACTCTAAGTTTGCTGGAGGATGCTGTGAGAGTAAGAATGTAGGATAAGTCTTAGTACGAGGGTAATCAATTATCTATCTACGACATTAGAGATCTAATAGAGGGACTTTCTTTGATGTCTAAATTCTCTAAGAAATTCGACTCTGCTCTCAAGACAATTATAAGAGACACAAATCTTCTATCTCTGGACAGAAAACTCCTGGTATCTTTGATAAGTTACTTATCTGACTTCGAATCTAAGATAGATGAGAGACTTCAGAACAAGCTAAGCATCGCAATCGACTCTCATATTTAGAGCTTTACCAGTGAGGAATTGGCAAGTATGGCTCTACATATGGATCACTACTAAGAATATAGACTTCTAGCGAGGTTGGATTAGCACTTGCTGGAGGACGAGAAAGCTTCAGCAAGAATGTTCTAAGTTAAGGAAAGACTTGCGTTGAGAGGAGTTTGGGATCTCAAGTAAGATGAAGTAAACAAGGATATTCAAGAACTTGATAAGAAGAATGATGGAATTCTAGAGATAATCAAGAACTATATTCAAACTGAAGAGTCTAACTTGGAAACCAATCTTCTATTAAATAGATCTCTCATTTAAAGTAATAATACTATTGCATTTTTAAATTATTTTAGCAATATGCTGCGATAATAAACTCAAGGCTGCTTTCTTTATCAAAGATAGCAAAACTCTGATTGATATAGCAGATAGAGAACTCGCTAATTATGAAAAGGGAGGGCAGATTTTACCACGCAAGAGAGTGAAACTTGCTAAAGAACTAGCTTAGAAGCATGGATTCAATGACTATAAACTCATAAGTCTAACTGAGATGGAGTACGCTAAAGATGAAGAGCAATTTCTTAAGGAATAATTAAACTGACTCTAATTTAAGCTTTTAAATTTTACATATATACAATGCTATAAAATATATTGAAACTTAGAATTAGCAAAATAAAGTTATAAAATTAAGATCACTTCTTTGTGAAGTAAGAGAAAATAAACCAGGCGCAAATAAAATAAATCTAGAATTGAATAAGTTAAAATAAAATGCTTTGGTTTACCTCCCATCTTCTCTCCAAAGGTATTTCCAGTAGCAGTGGCTCCATCAGTTTACCTCATCGATACCATGCTGCCTCTATCACTTCCTGGCATAAAGTCCCTACTCTACTGCATCTATTGCAATTCTTTACCTCTCAATTATGCGGTGTTATTTCCTTCAGCTAACCCTCCCATAGTTTCTTAGTCAAGTCTATCCTTCTGACTTATATTATTGGATCCTTCGAACAAAGCTTGCTGAGCTTAGAACAACATCTACCTGCATTAGCATGCATCAAAGAGAAGTGCTTAGCAGTAAAGTAGCACATCATTTTCTCCTTTGCTTTCTTTCATAGAATACTTTACTGCTGACATGACATGCTTAACTTCATAGTTAATTTCCTTCATCATAGCTTCAAACCACTCCTTTAGTGCTCGAGTATTCCTTCTGTTTCTTAGCATAATGCTCTACCTTCTTATTGAAGTTTGTCTTTTAAAGAGTCTGGAAGTGCTGCCAGAGCAGTTTTACTTTATCATTAGTGTACTCTGCATCTTAAATCTTGGATTAGAGGATATAGGTGTATGAGGATAGAGTGTTTAGCCCATTCCAAATGTCACACTGTTGGAAGACAGAGTTAGTGAGAGCTGAAAGAGCAAGGGAAGAGGGCACTGAGCAATTCATGTGCATCTATAAGTAGAACTCAGTGTTCTTTTTCAAAGATTGCTGAATCTTCTTGCACAACTTCTTACAAGTATGCAAATGACTTCCGCACTTGTCAATGTCTATTTGGTCGTTCTCTCTGAATTTTAAAATCTTGCACTTTATAAACTATGCCAAAGATTATAAAATAAATTCAGTTTCTCTCCATCTTGTTTCAAATTAAAAACATAGATTAATTTATTGAATAGCTGAACCATCTCCAAAAAACTATAAGAAGATAAAACCTATGACTCTCGATTCTTACTTAATTTCCTTCATCCTCTCTTAGTAGACTTTCATTTTACAGCCAACTAAATTAAACTTTTTCATGGCAAGTGACTCATTCAGCAGTTCCACAAGGATCTATGTATCTTTGAAGAGCTCATCATCTCCTCTGAACATGCTCACTCTCGCTTAAATCAATTCTGCCAGAGACTCATTTATCCTCTTCTCCAGCTTATCTAGCACGTTCACATTCTTCAATAAAAGATATGTAGAATTCTTTTTGAGTTGAACCTGCATCCTATCAATCGCTTGCCTCAAGTCCTCAGCGTCATTCATTTTCTCCTGCCCAAGTGAGAATTTGTCTATCACTTGAAAGTAGATGTTTCTGTCCTACAAGTCAGTCAGGGGTTTTACTGAGTCAGCAAGAGCTCGGTCGAACTTATTCAAATCATCCTTAATTGCAATTGCTCTCTTTATAATCTCACTCAGATATCTGAACTAGTCCTTATCCTATCATAATAAACACAATTACTTTAATATGAGTAGTTATCTTGCTTTTCTGCCTCCCTTACTGGTACTGTGGATTCTGGAAGAGTTTGTGGACAAGTTGCTCTTAGTGGTGTTCTGTTTCCTTAGCTCATGAGTGCTAGAGAAGTTGTCAGGCAACTAACTGCTCCTTCGTCTGTTCCTACCTGAGTCTCCTCCCTTCGCCTGAGAGCTGTCTTACTAAGATGATGACAGGTTAGAACCCATCACATTATTGTGACTCATCTTGCTTGTAGGCTGCTTACCTCCACCACCAATATCTGCCACCACATCTTTTTCCTCTTCACTGTCTACTTCTGAGTCCTTAATTTATTCGTCTTCGTACTCCTCGTTGTTTTCAGCAAAGAAAGCCATTATCTTCCCATCTTAAACTGCTACTCTCTTCACGTTAAAGCGTTCTAGTTTAGTCACTCTACCTGGCACAAACGTAGAGAAAGTCAATTTCCTTCTCTTATCTGCTTATGCAGCAGCCATCATCTTAACATCAAGCTTTGCTTCTCTACCGAGCATTCCATTTTCATTCTTACCCCAGGAAAACAAGAACCCATCTTCAGTCACCAAGAAAGAAGAATCCTCATAGACTTCTATCTACTTGGCGAAATCGAATAAGTTCACTAAGTTGTTATTCGCTTGGTCCATTTATAAAAGTTACAAATTTCTACTGTGGGGTAGACTTGCTAAGGCTCGTAGATCTACTGACTTCTTTAGCTCCTTTAGGATTCTCCTGCCATCATTCATCGAAATAAGAATATGGATCTATATCTGCTCAAATCTATCATACTGGTGAGTTCCTCATGAGTTAGGTAGCCGACTTGACCGTAGCTATTTTGACCCCACCCATAAACCTTACCATCCTGAGTAAGAGCGAGGGCGTGGCTCTTGCCCACTTTTATACTTAGTACTTTCTGATTGTCTGGGAAGATTATTTGCCTAGCTTGATTGGCAGTGCTGTTTATGCCTCTGCCCAAGCCAAGCATTCCTAGCTCACTCTATCCCATAGAGTACAGTTTACCCTCCTCTGTCAGAAACAAGCAGTAGTCTTGCTTTGAAATCATATCTATGATGCAGCTCTTCAGGCCACCTTCCAGCTCAGCTACCTCTATATTCAACTGAATTGGCTAGTCATACACATGCTTCCTATCAAAATCTAACATGTTTAAATAAATTCAGTTCCTTAAAATTATTTATAGTTATTAAATAAATTATATAAGAAAAAAATAGCAACAGACAAATCAATATATAATTTTTGCTTTAACCTTTGTATCATTAAAGTTAACTAAAGGCTCTTTAAAATTCTTTATTTATTGATTCATCTAAATTAACATTTAATTTAGATTCATTATTTTAGGTAACAAAGTTGTTTGAGTCTTACCATTTGCCCCAAATGACCATGTTGCATTCGAATTGCTGATAAGAATTAGTCTCCTCATTCTACTGCCCTTGGGACTTTCTGTACTAAGTTCTTCTGATAGAGCCCTAACTCACATTGCCCTCAGTACCTCCTTTTCCCTTACTTTCCTCCGTTTCCATGTACACATCCCTCTAGTCTTGACCTGGTTTGTATTTCATTTTAAGATGCTGCCTTGTTAAGTTATTTATAAATTACTTTAAAATATATTGTAACTAACTTATTCTCTCAAATATTATTATTATTAAATTAAACTTCTAAAATGTAACAGAAAAAACTCATCCAGCCAGAGGATGACCCCAAAGTCTCAGTCAGGACTCTACTCCGCCTATATATCTGTGATATTATTATAATTGTTACGTTGCCTGAGACCTCTGGAGTAAAAGCATAAACTCAAAGATGACTACTTGCTAAATATAATAATATCTTATTATTGAGCTCATTACTTCATGATAAGAAGCCAAGGTGGGCTGCAGCAGAGACAGAGCACTTTCAACAAAGAGGGAACTGCTTCCATTGGTAGTGAGGCAAGTGAAACTCTAAGTAGTGGGAGAGGACCCAACGAGTACAGTGATCAAGGTCAGGTCATTACTATACACGACCCTCTCAAGAGATCCAAAGACTAGTATGATTTCAAGCTAGATAGGATTTACACTGCAGACAAGTCAAATGCCGCAGTTGCTTGGGACTAGCTCCCAAATGTCGACAAAATTATCAAGAATGCAGAGAACTAGCTAATCATTTCATTCGGCCACAAAGACAGTGGCAAATCTTACACAGTCATGGGAGAGAATAACTATCAACTAGAAAAGAATCTCACTGATGTCGAAATTCATAACTTAACTTAAAGTATTGATTCATCAATCAGACGATTCTAGGGGATTGGTGATGAGATATGCTCATGCTATTAGAGCTAAGGATCCCACTGCAAGACTTGGAGTGTCATTCGTAGATATCATAATGGATAACGTTAGAGATCTTCTCAAATACGTGAGGAAGGATCAAAGGAAAAATCAGAACTCTAACTCCACATTTGGGGGACTTGAGGAGCCTTCAGTCACGAAGTATAGCCAAGCTAATGAGAATAGTGACTACGTTATCTCATTGTTTTATTGTTATCTCCTAAGCTTAAAACATAGAGAAGGACTTCCTTGAAATGCATGAGAGACCTGGTTTTAGAGGACAGTCAATATATTACTTAAAGAATGTAACTCTTATGGACAACATCCATGAACTCTCAGAGCTAGCTTATTATCTCGATAAAGGTGCTGCTTTGAGTGATCAACTTAACAAGAAGCTAAACTATACCCCTGGCTTGAGAGCAATATAGGTATTTCAATTGTCTGTCAGATCAAGGAATGCAAAGGTAGTGTTAGTTTTAAAGTAGTTACTATTGATTTTTAAGGACACTCAATTGATCTTTGTGGATTTACCAAATTATGAGAAGCTTCAGACAAATATAATCGACAACTAGAAGCTCTATGAATCAATCGTTATCAACAATACTTTCAATTCACTCGCCACTCTTCTATCAGGCTTCAATAACTCTCGATTCCCCTTTTCTTATTCATTAAGATATTTCCTGCTTAATATTTTTCTAATGCTCCGTTCGAGAACTCCAAGCTAACTAGAATAATCTAGTCTATCTTGCAGCAGTCGCACCCCTCTAATAACTTGTCTATAAGTTTCTTCTGCTGTCTCTGGCCAACCGAATCTCGCTATGGGGAGGTTGTGGAAACTTTGAAATTTTTGGACAAAATTGCAAGGCAAGATCAACTAATGGGCAAGTCAGTTTACCAAGGAGAGATGAGCACCAACCAAGAAAAGATCATGCAAGAAATCTCTAAAGAGATATTACTTATATTTTTGCTTATCATTACCATTTATAATGAGAATGTAGAGATTAAGTTCAAGATAGACGCTTTCAAACGTGAGCATGCCTAGAAGCTGAGAGAACTCCAAATTAAGCTAGGACTTGAGATTCCATTAGATGCTGTGCTCAAATCCAAAGGCAACTAAAAGGAGTTGCAGGTTATCAAAGACCACAAAGAGGCTATAGATCGTACTGAGCACTTTTCGAAGCTTAACAAAGACATGGAGAGAAGGATAGAGCAGCTAAATTCTTCAGTCCAAGAAAACGACTTGGCAAGGAGTCAAATCCAAGAATCCTTTTCACAGAAGTACTACATCTTGCACAAGAAAATTGACAAACTGAGGGAAGAATTTAAATAGAGCGAGATGGAACTTGATCACAAGGTGAGGGGGTAAATTTAGGAGAGAAACGAGGAGCTACAAAGAATCCTGAATAACACTCATGCCATGCTGATTGAAAACTCAGGACTTGTTGACTAATTAAATGAAACTGTAGTAAAGAAAGCACAAGGAGGTGCAGTAGGCGAAGTTGGAAGCAAGAGAATTAATTTCATGAAAGAAGAGGGAAGAAAAGACGCTTAAGAAAACTACGAAAAGTTACTCAGCAATCAAGCGAGAGAGTTTGAATCTCAACTTCAATCTACTAAGAACACTGTAAGCTTTTAATATAAATCAACTAATTTAGCAAGAGAATCTATTGAAAAAGAAAGTAGAGGAACTAGAAAAGAAGGGCAGAGATTTCAAGGCTTTTCATGAAAAGACAAAGTACGCATCAATACATTTTTTCAATGCTATTTAGGAAGGATCAAAATTAGTCTAGAAGTGAAATTGTGAAGCTCTATTCTATTGCAAAGAGGTAGAATCAAATACTGTCTAACATAGAGAATGGTATCTATTCTCAAACAGCAAAGAGAATATCTTTCAATTCAGAGCAAAAACCAAGTTTACCTGATCCTTCAAGATTTAAATAGTATGCATGAGATTAACCTTCAATAATTACTTTAGTTTATTCGCAGCAATTGAAAAATTCGGATCTACAAAGGGCTTAAATACTAATTATCAAACAGTATAGAGTGGAAAGTTCAACATTGGTGATAAAGCTAGCCCTTACTAGATCAACGCTTAGCTAAATCAACTAGACACAAACTCTGAATTTCTTAATAGAAAAGTAGATTCTATCACTAATCCAGAGGAACTAAGAAAATTGATTTTTAACTTTTTCTCAATATGATAAATATGTGAGAGAGTTGATGGGTGAGCTAAACAAACATTCATCAAGTCATCCAAAAATTTTGAAAGGTGAAAACGTAGATTAAGTTTTGAAGGACGTTGATTACCACAAAAAGGAGTATGAGAAAGCTAGCAAGGCTCATAATGACTTGAAAATACAAATTGAAGCTTAGAAGAGACTAATCGACAGAATTCAAATGGAACAATTCATGGTTCCAGGCCAGCCAAATCTTAATAGATGAAACAATAATCTTCTTAATTTTTTCATATTTAATCTTTCCTTCTCTGCTCTTTAAAACTATACTCTGATCATACTGAGAGCTCTTGAGTAGTTATCCTCTTGTATCTTTTTCCTTATTAAGTCATTGAAATTGTCTGTTCCTAGTCTGTTGATTCCATCCACAAGCTCATAAAATTTCACATTTCCAGTCTGATTTTGAAGAGTCAACTTCAAACGAGACATCAACAGTTGATACTCCTTAGTCGTTTTGTCAAAAGGCAAGACCACATAAGCCAGATCATTGAATATCTCTACACACTGCTCATAGTTCATGAATTAGTGATTCTCCTCGATCTTTTTAAAGGCTTATCTTGAATCTATTGTCACTCTAAAACAAAATGTGTCTTATTTTATCCTACTCCTGACTTGATCTGTCTTTCTTAGATAACAGGTGCAGTAAAATAATCCCCGATGCTGTACATTCTTAGTGATTAATACATTATCTAATGTCTCTGCACTTGTTAGTGACTCTAAATGAATACACTGGTACCTCTTTTGAAAGCACTTTACTTGAAAGAGTTGAAAATAATCTTGTTAAGCATTTTAAGTGGCTATAATTTATTATAACTTATTTCTAGCATATTGACACAGTTAGTATAAATAGCAGGGAGAATCGTTAGTATATAATATTAAATAAGAATATCTTAATTCTTGCTGCTCTATTTAATATGCTGGACTTTCAAAGAGCGGAGGAGGTTTCTATGGACTCCAGTGATTAGCGAGGAAGAAGCTTCCCTTCCCATGTTACTGAGGATGGGTAGCAGCTCTAGAGCTATCAGTTGCAGCCTGCTCCTCAACTAGCAGCAAGGGATATCAGCTAGTCTTACAACTCTAATCCGTCAAAGGAGTCGTTGGCGATTCCAAATCACGAGTTAGAAACTAGCCAGGGAAAAGACCTTTAAACCACGGGTGGTGGAGGAGGAGTAAGACGCAGTCTTTAACTCAAGAAGCCAACTAAAGAAAAAGATATACAGTTTAGGCCAGTAAAGTAGTAAAAAGTTCTTCCTAATTTCGGGGGAGAGTCTTAAGGAAGAAGAGGAAATTTAGCTTCAGTGTTTGTAAATAACCTTGAGGTGAAAATTTCAAACACTTTCGTGAACGGATCATTTGAGTTGTAATGCTTTGCCGCACAGGTCTACTCACAGGGTAAGTTTTCACTATTTTGAGTGAAACATCTCAGTGTAGGTCTAGCAAATGATTGAGTTCGTCTAAAAGAGAGCAAATTTTAGTCAAGGAAAAAACTTCTAAAAAGATGAGGACAATGAATTCCTCTCAAACTTTGGGAGTTCTAAAAGTTCATTTGTAGCTTATTCAGCGCTTATAATTCATTATAAATAATGGATTTTAACTTCTTGAAGGCTCTGATCATGAAATTGAGATTAGCTCTGTCTCCGAGGAGAGGCCCTAAATTGAAAACTCTTTGTCTGAGAAATTGTCCAGACTCATGAAAACTCTAGACTTGAAAAATTGCTTCTCAAGTTGCATAGCTGTCTTAAATGAGTAGACTTCAACCAAGCATGACTTGAACGGTTACTTGTCATTTAGTCAAGAGAAAATAAGGGAGTTTTTGAAAAAGCTCAAAGAGGATCCTTTGAAGCCCCAGTTGGAGCCTCTACAATTTGATTATGCTAATCTTAAGCCTTTGAAGACTCCACTTGCGAGGAACATGTATTTGTAGTCTCGCTAATCCTAGAATACAACTTAAGATCAGTCCATATTTGGTACCTAAACTCCTGGAAATTCGTTCTTCATTTCTCCACATTCTACTAAAAATGCCTTCAAGGGTAGAAAGTTGGAGAATCCTTTTCGAGCTACTATGAATGGCAGCTTTAACGCAACTTAGATTTCTTAAGACTATTCTCATTAGCCCTGGATTTCCAAAAGAGTGTCAATGAATTAGACTCCTTTTAACTCGAGTTTTGTGACTCCTTCTTATGAAGATGAGAGAAATAAAGTTTATAATAGCAATAGAATGGTGAAGCATATACTAAATTCTTTAATTTTAGCCATAAGTTTATAAAATGAAAATATTTCCAACTTTTAAATAAATTTCGTAGGCTACTGCATTTGGAGCTTTGGCCTTACTTTCTGCTAAATCCATTTCTCAGAATAAAGTTGATTCTTTGTGCGAGGATTCATCAGAAAATACAAAAGTCTCGATCTAAGAACCTAATAAGACAAGTAATTCAACCGATAATGAGATTAAGAAAAAGCAGAGAGTGATTGTATTTGGAGAAGGAGTTGATGCATTAATTGCCACTCATGTAATTGGAAGCCATCCCTAATTTCAAAATCCTAATAACAACTTAGAGATATACCTTATCTATGGGAAGAAGAATCAACTAGACTCAAGCTAACTTTAAGAAAATACTTAAAGAGAATTCGGAGGCTTCTCGTTTGCAAGAAGATTCATCCTCGATCAGTATAGAAGTAATGTCAGAGAAAAGATGTTCTTCAAATATCTCAAAGCTAAACTTCAACATCTTAACTCAGACAATAAAAATGATATTAAAATACAATAAGAAAAAGACATTCAAACATATGGGTTAGAACTTGCTCATTCCTCAGATTCACTGTAGCTATAGATTAATAAAACTAATGCTGAGAAATATCTCTAAACTTTCTTTTTTAAAACTTCATCAGACAAAATAGTAGTAGTTGAGGGAACTGTTCCATTCCTACATACCTTTGGAGATAAGGTAGGTCATTGCGAATGTGATTCTCCTCATCTAAAATCTTTGAAAGCTTAATTAAATTTATTAGCTGATTACTTTGTAATGTGCAATAACTCTTATGGACTGCAGATTTTTAGATACGTGCGCCATTACATTCATAAATCTGTATTTTACTAATTCCCCTCTTGATGGTCTCTACTCAATTGCTTTCTTAGTCTCTAGGTTAAACTAAAGATCAAACGAAAACTTTCGCCTACTTCTCTTCCCTGCATTCCTATCTGACACCTGATAATTTGCCTCTCCTTGGAACTTCTGCTAGATTTTCAAATCTGATTCTAAATATGGGTTGCTAAAGTTCTGATCTGAATAGCTAAATAAGAAATGCGGAAGTAGTAAGAGACCAATTACTTTCCAGTATGAATCTTGCTTCTCTCGAGGATAAAACTGCCCAGGAAGAGAGACACAAATGGGCTCAACCCTTGAAACCTAGTAGGTTTGATATTTGATTGATTAATACTTGCTCCTTAATTTAATTGTTAAAAACCTTTAATTAAATGTGTAAAAAAGTAAAATCAGCCTTATTAATTTTTATTTGTAAATGAAAAGCAGTCTGTCAACGAAGTCTCTAATTAGCGATCGATTCGCTTTCAGTGAAAGGCAATCTACGGCTTTCTCAATTGCAACTATGGCTTAAACTTCTCGACATGCTGAGAAACCTGAGAAATGCCACAAGCCTAGGCAAACTATCTACTCGCAGATCCTTGATGTATTTACAAGCTTAGTTTTTTATTAAAGGTATATAGAAATCTGTAGCAAAATTCTTCAAACCGGTGTTGAATGAGAGAAGACAAGAAAATGCGCTACAGTCAAATCCATAAAGTCAAAAGACCACAAAAAATAATATGCCTGTTTCTGGCTGTGCACAGAGAAAGAATTTCCAAAACTGCAAGAACCATTCAACATACGACTTGATTTAAAACTTGGAGTCCTCTAAAACATTCAGCCACACTTACAGAGGAGACCAACACCAAATACTGAGCGCCTCCTATAATCTTCAAGACCCATCAAACAATCATTTATATCTTCTTATATTTAATTCTTATAATCTATCATGATAATCAGTTTAAGAAAGCTCTTGGCAGTATTTGCCCTTAGATATCTCAGTTCAATCCAAACTTCAATAGGTTTAGCCAGCTCAAAGACTATAATCCAGTCAAAGAGGAAAGAAGATTGAACACATTCAGAACAGGAGCGAGAAACTATTCTACTTTAGATTAACTCGACCCCAGAGCTCCAGAGTCAAAGAGAATCATTTACATTTTTATTCAAATTTATTATTTGTAAGGGAATTGTATCACAACATAAGAAGAAACTAAAGTTCGAAGAGACTCAGTATCTGAAAACTGCCTGTAGAGATAGAGAGTAATCATAACCTGAGTAGCGCACTTCAATTAGAATATCAGCAAGATCCCAGTCCAGGACTGACACCATCCTCTAAAGACCTGATAAAAACAATAATGCTGCTGCTGAATATAACTATAGCTAAGCACGATAAAGTTAAATGATCTCAGCTTATTTGCTATCGCCATCAAACGCTGAACTTGAAAAGTAGAGAGATTAAAGTCCAAATATCGCTCAGAGAGAGTCAAATTTCATCTAGTTCTAGAATAAGAATAGTATATTTATTAAGTAATAAGTTTTTAATTTAAGAGCGCTCTGCATACTTAGGATTAATCCAGAGATCGGTCTCTTAGCAAATCCCAGAGAGTGGAAGGATACATGAGCTCTTCATTGATGAGGGAAAGCATCAGCTATAAAGATAATGACTTAACTCATGGAATTGTGGACGTGAAAGCCATTACTCGCTCATCAACATCATTAATTCGGAATGCGGACTTCGACCAATGCAGATAAAATTAATGGAGAGCTCTGCCTTCCCCTTTGAAGGCTTCCTCGGGAAAATAAACGTTTTATATCAAATGAACTTCTTTTCTAACTTTTAAACATCCTTCGGCAAAATATTTGTCAATCTACTTACTACTTTATCCTTATAATTGTCTTCCATGAGTTTGAATATTCAAATAAAAGGAGTAAAGTCCTATATAAACTGCAGTAATCTTTTAAATTATATAATCAATAAAAGCAAACTTTATCTTTCATTTACTATAAGAATAATCAAATGGCCCTGGAAAAGGAAAAGGTGGCAGAGGAAAGTCAGGAGCTGGTGGATCTGGAGCCAAGCCTGTTTCAAAGTCAGCAAAGGCAGGTCTCTAGTTCCCAGTTGGAAGAATCGCCAGATTCATGAAGCAAGGCAGATACGCAGACAGAGTTGGAGCTGGTGCTCCCGTTTACTTAGCTGCTGTGCTCGAATATTTGGCAGCAGAAGTGCTTGAGTTGGCTGGAAACGCTGCAAGAGATAACAAGAAGACAAGAATTGTGCCAAGACACATTCAACTTGCCATCAGAAACGACGAGGAGCTCAATAAGCTCTTGAACTCAGTCACCATTGCAAGTGGAGGAGTGCTTCCTAACATTCACGTCTTCCTCCTCCCAAGAAAGGGCAAGGGTGACAAGATTGATCAGTCCGAGGAATGATCTATAACTACATAAGTAGTATAATCCCTATATCTCTATCTTAATTAATAACAAAATTAATTCAAACTCACATTATACTTCTTAAAATTGAGAGAGTCTGGAAATTTATTTGAAGAAAGATTAACTAGAATAAAATGAGTGAGTCGAGTTAAAGATTAGCTGGCTAACCTTAATTATCTGAGGCAATATCCTAGCATTAAATAGAAGAAGACTCTATGGATGATGGGGAACCATTTCTGAAATTGACGAATAACTCTCTGTTCACACCTCTGCCTTAAAAAGACACCTCCCCTTTGTATCTATAGGTTCGATAGGGCAGTCGCTCTCCCTTAAATGGTGGCAAACAATAATCTCAGAAGTTCAATAGACCAAGCAGGCTTGAAATATTCTCAGGTTCTTAAGATAAAATAGATGAGGAAGATGAGCTAGCTGAGCTAGGCAATAAAATTGACTAATTTATAGACGAGGGAGAATTAGTAATTGAGAACAATGAGATAAAAAGCTTCCTACCCAAGACAAATATGAATGGAAGAGATCTTTTTAGCCTCAGGCAGATTAAATAAATATGAAATAAGTTAAGACGAAGACCAGCATTCATTCTTAGCAATTTGCAATGAGTATTTAGGAAAATGAGTCCAAGAATTCGGCAAGACTAGATAAGCATCAAACATTCATAAAGTCAAACCCTAAACTTCAATCCCAAGATGATAAAGACTAACTTAGTCAAATGAAATCCTCAGCTAGAAAAACCTTAGTGAATATTGATGTACAAATGCTTACTCCAAACTAGAATGAAAACTAAGTGAAAACTAGAAAAAGGAAAATATCTCTGAGAAGACAGATCACCATTGTTAAATAAACATCTTCCATAAATGATAGAAGCTCTGATGGGTAAGTTTGCCTTTATTTTTAGAAATTTTAGAATGAGTCCAGCTCTATCGCATGGTAAAAACTCAGTATTCAAGTTTAGAGCAACAAACCTGCTGCATCTTTAGAAAAATTAGAGTACTTTACTCAGCCCTTCTGTTAAGAATACACCTTTACTCAAACCGTAATTCTCCTTCAAAATTTGGGAAAAATAGCAACGCCGTATTTGGAAACTTTTCGAGATAATATTCCTCAGACAGCGATGATCCTGATGAGTATCTCTCAGAGTCCGAGGAAAAGACTGTTGAACCCTCTATTCCAGTCTAAGAAGATGTGGATCCACTTTAAGAGGTAAATATATCAGTTATGCTCTTTATGAATTTTAGTATGAGACAGATCCTTTATTTCAAAAAGTGCTTGAACTGTCAAACCTAATCACTAGCCCCACACATACAGATGAGGAGAACGAAACGAATCATAACTTACTTAAAGGATTGCCTTGCTTTACAGGAAAGTGTGATCATCTCAATAAATACTTAACGAAAAGGGTAACGACCGTTTATTTAAATAATTTCATTATAGCTAGTGGATTGTTTTGAGATTAAATTTGCAACTATGGGTGAATATCTGTTTAAGAAAGGGCAAAAAGCTGATTTCGCTTACGTGGTTCTCTATGGATAAGTTATATTCCTAGACGTTAAGTAAACTACTTTTATCAAAGGTACTGAGCCACAAACGCCTGAACTGGGAAAACTGAACTCTGCAATATCAAATACATTTCAAACTGCTCTCAGATCAAAACAGATTTTTTATTTAGCCTGGTCTCCACAAGGAATCAAGCGTCGAGAAAATTTAGCAATAAGCTCTACCAGTAGGATCCTTTAGCTCCTAAAACTACTAAAGTTGACTAAGGAACTTATATTCTGATTGAAGAGGAGATAAAGATAGCAGAGACAGGAGTAGGGGCAATGATAGGAGAAATAGCGATGATGGATCCACAAAAAGCAACCAGACTACTTTCAGGGATGGCGAAGACTTGACTGCGTCTTTCTACTGCTTAATCATGATGCATTTGATATCCTTGTAAAGGAAAAGCAAAAGAAGCTTAACGAAGCAATGACTGAATTTCTCTTTTGAATATATTCCCAAGCTAAGTGAACTCTTCTAGTTTAAAAAAGTGTCAAAGAATGTGCATCTGCTCTTCAAGCAATAGGATATTCTAGCATTTTATATCAAGCGAGTATTTTAATTCTCAAAGATAAGGAAATCATTAGAGAAGGAGAAAAATCTGATAAGCTATATATCTTGAAGAGTGGAACTTGCTCCATGTATAAAAAAGTCTAGATGAAGGACAATCTGGGGATATCTTTTATAAAGCAAGAGAAACTTTTGAATATCGAGCAAGGAGCCATGTTTGGAGAGGGAGCCTTGATCTTTAATTAGGAGAATCAGTATACTATAACTGCGAATAATCCTGTCTAATGCTTTGTTATTACCTACAGAGATTTGTTGAGAGAGTTTAAGAGGCTAATTCATCCATTGACTGAGCATTTCTTGAAAAGGTCTGAATTTATTCAAGAAAGATAAAAATTGCATCTCTTCGTTTTTTAATTTCTTAAAAAGAGAGCTTTTTGTAAAACAGTAGCGAAAATCTGAAAAGAAAAACTTCAATTCTAATACGCCAACATATTTCAAGTTCATTTTTTATTCTTCAATTCAAAAGTGGAAAAAGGAGAGATGAATATATTTGTACAAAAGGACTTTAAGGTTCAAGTGAGCTCAGCTGATAATAAGATGAAAAAGAAGCTGCAGATTTTATTTCTCAGAAAGGAACTTGAAAATTCAAAAAAAGAGAGAGAGGCGGAGATAGAGAAAAAGCTTAATGAAATTTAATAGATAATGAAGAAAGTACCAACATTTTAGAATATGGAGTTGAGTAGATAAAATCTTAGTGGATAAGGGGGAAACAGCAGACTTTTCCATTCATAATCTGCTGCCCAAATCCTTAGTATATAGAGGAATCCTTTAATATATAACTCTTCAAAAAATTTAACTGAAGGAGGCAAGGAGCGACCATGGATCAGAATAAATAAAAAGAGATTCCACATCTTCCAGAGAAAAAGTAATATAAGAATCTTGGAATAGGAATGTGTTTACTCCTTAACATGCTCTTAAGGATGAATATGGATAAATTTTAAGGCCCTTAATAAAGAATAAGCCTATGAAAAGTCAAGAATCAGAGACTAAATTTTAGATGAGAAACTTAGACAAAGGGAATCATATTAGGTCTTCGTCAATAGGAAGTCTTCAAAATACAGAGAACAATATTTTGAAATAGAGCTTTGGACAGAATACAATGTCAACTAAAATTGGCTCTGGTGAAACCCCAAGAACAGAATTACCTGAAACGAATACTAAAGACTCTCCAAATGTGCATTCTATGATTCATTTATATCAATATATATGATGTAGGAGAATTTGAAAAAAGGGAAAAAATATTCTATCTTTGAACTATACAAAGGATTTGGCTCGACATCTAAAAAGAGAACTCAATCCTAGGCAGCACTTGTGAATTTTACTAAAGGTGTTTGCAACTTAATTTTATTTAACAGCAGACTTTCTAAGCATCTGACTTCAAGGCAATAAAATAATGAGGGCGGTGATCCACAAATACCTTAAATATCATCTTCAGCTGCTCTAGCCCTTTCAAACATTTAGGATTTTCAAGGCATGAATTTACTTTTTAAGAATAATTTCGATCGCTCAAGACAGCACCACACGAGTGAAGTTCTGAACAGGCTTTTAATTTCTTAATCTCAATCCACAAAGAGTATTTATCATGCGTAATAGCAGTCAGGAGTCTCAGTCAATTCCTTCAATTTAAATGGAAGCAAAATTTAAAATCTACCTCTCAAAAGCCCAAGTTCGAATGAAATGTCGAAATTCAATCTTATGGGAGGAAATTAATAATCTCTTTTTGAGAGTAGGACTTAGAATTAGTAATAATTTTAGAAGAAGTAATTCTAAACAGTATCAACTTTGAGCGAATCAAAGTAGTAGAGCACTTTACTCTCGAATGATGATGAATATCAACTCTTCAGTATTCCAACTAACTCAATACAGAAAAGCTAAGCCTAAGATAGTAAAAATAGGCAAGTCCTTAAAACCAGTCAGAGTAATTTCAGCTTACTGAAGTCAAGAAGATCCCTAAATGCTACTACTGCTCTTACCGATTAAAATACTGGAGGCTCAAGTATGGATAGGCAAGCTTTTTTCAGTAGAAGGTCAAATAACAATAATGATTATATTTTATAAGCTTAAGAAGTACTTTAAAGATTTATCCTTTCATTGGCAAATGCTTAATTTAAATATTCATGATTTAAATTCTTTATCAACTTCTCTTTGGCATTATTTTCAATCGAAAGGAAGGTAATCAAGTCTCTTTCCTTCTTTTGAATAAATTATATTCAAAGTATTGATTTTTGAATATGATTGAGTGTCCTTAACACCTAACTCAGTCTGCTTTTCTAAGTCTTCTATACTTCTCTTCCTATCTCTGAAAGTGAGAGAAGCTTTAGAAGCTCTCATTTTATTTTGAACAGCATGGACCTACACTATATCTTTGAGCACTTAGTCTCTCTGTTACTATCTTGAATTCTCTCTGCCCCTTAATTAGTCTAGTGAAACTTCTCGGATGGGCGATGTTTACTACTCTCTGTAAGAGTTAAAATAAAAATGAGCGTAGGTTTTATTGTTCATCCAAAAGATAAATAAGATATATGGCTATAAGATATTGAGGAGTGATATGGGATGCTTAGAAGTTTCTATAAAGACCAGAGGGAAACTACGCATGAGATTGAGATTTATTCATAGCTTTTGAACCTTCTTATTTCTATTCTCTCTTTACTTCAAAAGCTGATTTATCTTATTCTTATTAGGTATCTGGAGTTAAGAGCTTAGTTCCTTCAATGGGCATAAGTTTTGGCTTTCTGATTCTCTTCCTTACATTTTAGATAGTAGATCCTAGCACTAATTACTAATTAGAAATGCTTGCTAAAGAGGAGGATCTATTTAAATGAGATGCTTGCTAGGTATTTTAAGTTTCAAATTGATCTTGAAGTATCTTCAGATAGAATGATTTCAATTAAAAAAGAGATAATAAAACATAGTGCTGATTTTTAGTCATCATTTATGTTACCAGAGGTGAGCATTTGTTTTAGCTATCTAGTTTAGAAAGGTGTAAACTATTTAACCTAAAAGGGGAAAGGCTTCTTTTCCTTAGGTTTCTTTAGAGTCTTAAGGTCCAGAATGTTCTAATACAGATTAGAATCGAATTGATTATTCCCATCATCTGGGTTATCGAAGTAAATTTATAAAGAAGAAGTTTAATTAAGTATGCTGTTCTTTGCTAAGCTTAATGATAAATCGGCTAAAAAATTTATGCATTATAAGTAGGCTTTGAGATATTATAGTCAAAAGACATTTGATTCAGAGATTGATTTTAAGTGTCTAATGCTTTTCCATTTTAATCTCTTGTTAACCTCCATACAGTAATACAAATCATACTACTTAAAAGAGATAAGTTTACTTAGCTATTTTAAGCGGATTATTACCTATGTAATTCCGTAGCTTGATTAATCTCTAATTTGCTCATAGACATATTTTGGGCTCTTCTGTCAGTTCTGAATTGTTAATCAAACTTTAAAGCGGCCTCTCTCCCATTTGGGCCTAGAGAAAACATTTCTGGGAATGAGTAATTCCCACCCTCAATTACTTTCCAATCATCTAAACTCCCACTTGATCCTTCAATCTTATAAATGTCTGTAGTTTCTCTATTATTTCTGCTACTATGAGTCAACATGTTTCTATTTTTATCTTAATCACTGTCCTCTAGGAATATAAGATCCTTATTTAGCAACAGATTAGGCAAGTTTTACGAATCTTGAGGTTTATCTTCCATGTTACTCACATCTATAGAGTAGCTGCCAGTCTCTTCCGATATCTTAAAAATGGGAAAACAAATTGCAAACAAATTGATGAATGCTATATCCTTCCTTTTTCTATTACTCTTTCATGTTTCTAAAATATTTTACTGCATTATTGCTTTAAGCCATCATATTAAGAAAGAATGAATCATATGAGAGACAAGATTTTCTGGTATCTAGCCAATCATGTTAAGTTTCTCTTGGATATTAACCCTTATTGGAAGCTGCTTTCCATTTTGTCCACCACTTTTGCTAATCCCTTGGCTAATCATTTATTATCTATAGCGAGAAAATTAAAATTTCAAAATTTTAATAGCTTTGATTGATCTAGTTTGCCCTATTTAAAGCCATCATTCCTGATTTAGGATCAAGCAATCCTTAAGTCTAATTCATTGAAATATTGCTGTTGTTGCTGTTACTAGCTATGAAACTCTATAAACTTGAGATTTAGTCATCGTTAGTTAAGCCTAATTATACGAGCAACTCATTTTTCTCCTTTTCTGTGAGGTTTTAAAAGTTCTGAAGCTATTATGTGCTTCTTAAACGCAATTAAAATATCTTTGATCCATGTTCATTAAGCTCTATATTTGGGTTTGATTAATTTAGTTGACCTAACTTCTGTTTGCTGCCCTTGAAGAGCCCTTTAAATAACCCCTAGACCCATTTCCAATGCTACCTCTGGATTTATCACTGCTTCTTTATCTTTGAGCTTCTGAAAGTTAAGGCAACTAACTAATTGAGATTACGTGGAGGGGATTTAATCCTACTGACTTACTAAGATGAGATTCAGAGTAGGCTTTTTTAAGAATAGACTAAAAGATTTATCTTATAGTATTTATCTTAGCCTCAGAGAGCATCCTCAAGCTTACAGAAAGATTTTGAACTTCTGTCTTATATTAAAATAAACTACTTTTAAATGTCTTGAAATTAATTTGACTTTCTATTACATTATTCAAGTAGTTGAGTATATTCTGTAATCGCTGTCCATAGTCATCGACAAATTAATCAGTCTATATCTCTTGGGACGTGATCTCTTTATAAAAAACGCTTAGCTTCTGGCCAAAAGTGCCTAAATTGCTTTTCCTATTGTGACTTGTGCTCATTCTTACTGATCTTTCAATCTATGAGCCTGTTCCTCCTCGAGAACTTTTCCTGTCAGAGAACTATATCTAATTTTAAAATTTCAATATAGTTCAGAGAGATGAGAAATTAGATCTTAGTTTTAAAGATATGCACTCTCTTCAGATTCTTCCTCAATCGCAGCCAATTCAGCATTCTGCTGATTCTTTAAAAGTGTTTTCTCATCGTTCATTGCAGCATATTTACTCTTGATTTCATTATATTGTTCATCAGTCACTCCCGTTTATTGGATTGCTACTCCTGTGGATTTTGAATCCTTACTTATCTAGTTCTATCCTAAAATATTCATAGGTTCATCACTAAGCAGTTCATGGTTTATCATATTATCTTTGCTGTCTTAAAAAATGTTTGATAATCTTATCGGAGCTTCATCATCATTCTTTTCTATAAGATAACCATCATGACTCCTAATAAAATGCTCAAATTTGATAGGTGTGCTCATTATTTTTTCTAGCTCTTCAGTTTATTTGCGGATCTTTTCTTTAAGAATTTCATCTCTAACAAAAAAAACATAATGAACATCTGCCTCCTTATTAAATCTTGGCTTTTTTTCTTCCTTCAAAACTGGAGTGACACTTTAGGAGGTACCACCAGGAAATTTTCCAGTTTCTTTGCTGCTCTAAGGACCAGTATTTTAGCCGATAATTAAACGGGCTTCAGAAGCGTTATTAAACTATTAAAGCTGAGCTGAATCTGCCATTAGGTTATTTTAAGGAGAATTTTTCTTGACTAATCCTGAATCATCTCTGTTTCCTTTAGGAGTTCTGTCTTTCTTAAGAAGAGCTTCATAAGCAATTTATCTTTTATCACTTGAAGAAATCCTAGGGAGTTTAATTAATTGTTTATCATAAATATCCATTTACTCATCGTCTGAAAAATCTGGAGATGTTCTTTGAGTGATGGTTTTTCTTCTCTTGAATTGAGATGGCTTGGGAGTGGAGATGAGATTCGAGGAGGTGTTATCTTAGCTTTGCTTTATAATTGACAAGTTTGACCTCCTGGCATCTTATTTATCCTCGAGCTACTAGCTAATGAGAAGAATCTATTTCTTCAAAATCTTGGGCCCTACTGAGTATCTTTGATTGAGTTTAGCTTTCTCAAAGCTTTTTAAGTGCTGATTTTTGTACTCGACTTTGGAGTTCATAACCTATCTTACACTATCATTGGAGGATTCTGATTCAATTACAATTAATTCAAAATCTAAATTCATAAGGAGAGAGAGAATCTCGCATTTCAATTTCATTAGGTTTCTACTACTTTGTACTGTCATTTTATCCTTCACTTTCTTTTCTCTTCTTCTCTTTTTTTATATTATGCAATTTTTCACTAATTATTTAACCATCCTTCATCAATATCACACACTGGCAAATCAAACGAGATTTGATCATATTTATATCAGTATCTTTAACTGAATATCACCAATTTTAAAGATAGAGAAAAATTCTCCTTAAATTTTATTCCTTTAAATAAAAATTTATTAGACTTACTTTTTATTGATAGCAGGGCCTGGTCTTACAATTTTTTACTAGCCTTCTGTACCTATTGAGTAACTGCGAGATCATTTACAACCTTTTTACTCTCCAAAAGAGCAAACAGATAATCATCTACCGCCTTCTTCTAAATCTCAATAGCAGCTTGCAGAAGCTCATTATTTTAAAACTCTGGTTCATTTTTCATGTCATTTACTTAACCCTTTATTTCATTAGCAAAAGAAGTGCAGATATTCAAAATACCCAGAACTATATCGTCATATTCATTCTTTATCTCCATTAGGAAGCTCTTCTTTACAGAATTCAAAAGTCTGATATCGTGAAGTTATTTTTCTGACTTCTTCCAATTATATTCTGCAAGCGCAAAGTTTTACTTAGCTTCAGCTAGTTACTTCTCTTTTAAAGAGAATACCTGTCCATTTATTGCAAGCTGCTTGTGAAATTATGTAAGCTATAAATAAGGAATTTAAAAGGATTCAAATTCTATAAGGCTTTATTAAGATTCATAATTCTTTCAAATTCCTCTTCAGTAATAAATCTATTCTCAGTTATGCACCCTGCATCCTTCTTTCTCGTTTTATCTAATTTGAGCGCCATCTTATCAACCAGCTTTTTCTAAATAAGCCTTATCCTTTGATTCCTCTCTCCAGTCCAGTCTTTGGTAATTATTTTCTTTTGCTTGTCAAGCTCTTTGTCCATTTCCTCCTCGTCTTTTTCTATATTAACTGCCATTCTCATCTCATTCAAATTTTTGTCCTGGAAAGTCTTAATATCCGAGAGGATATTCTTCAGTGATTGCTCAGCATCAGATGGAAGTAGCTTTTCTATGTTTAACTTTAAAAACATATCTATGTTTAACTCTTGGGTGGTCTTGGTCTTATTCTTTAAAATATGAGAGTTCCTAATCTCTATCATACTCTCTATCTGAGAAATAGCTTGCAATCTTTCTTCATTTTACTGTATTGCAAGCAAATATTTCTCTCTTTCTGAAGAGATCTTATCTTTCTTGTAAGCAGAAGAGAAATCAATAGAATCAACGACTGAGTTTGAATTAGTGCTTCCACCACCACCGGTCGCTACACTTGCTTTTTATACAGGTTTGAAATTGAAAGGCTCAATACTTTACTTCTCCTTGGTTGGGCTTACTCGATCTAGTATATCGCAAACCTATGGAGCCATTCTATTGATCATCTTAATATCATTCTTCAAAAAGAGGTAAGACGATTTCAAATTTTCAATTTCCTTTCTCTAGTCTTCTATGGTTTTTTACAAAGCTTGAATCTCGAAATAATGATGCCTTATTAAGGTTTAAAACGTCAAGTCAACTCCATTACTGATTCTTTATGCTACATTCTTCAAGTCAAAGCTTACAAAAGCTAGTTCCATCATGAATTGTGTAAAGCATTTCTAGTAAAATTCCTACAAGTTACTAATTATATCCATCCCGATCTAGCTCTAATGATTCTAAGTAGGAATTCCACCTCCATTAGTAAATCCCTAAGTGGCAGTTATCTTTTTCTTGAGCTCTTGTTCTACAGAGTCCATATAAATTTCAATATCGCTTCTCTCTCTATGCTACTTTTTCTTCTTTCGTCTGGGCAATGAATTCTGCTTCTTAAAGTTATTGATCTTAGTATTGCTGTTTGCTGATTCTGAAGTAAAGCTATCTGAGTCAGAAGAGTCTTCCCCTTCATCGTCTGATTCTTTGAAAAGGAGTTTTCTAAGGCTCTCTATAGGCTGATAAAGCATGCTTTGAGGATCTATTTCACAAAGCAGATATCTTTGATCGTTATCTTTCGAATCCTCTGACTTTCTTTAGATGCTAAAAAAGAAGAATGCTCAAGATTTGCATGAAGTCTTTGCTTAGATCATTGACTGTGACTTAATGCTCTTTAGTCGTAGGTCTCTTTGCTTACTTCTCTTTGATATTTGAGCCTAAAATGAGGTTATGTTTCTCGATGAGCTGAATGAATTCCTTGTTGGGCATTGGTTTCAACAGCCTCTGCTGAGACTCCTCAAACATTTCTATCTTTGTACTTTTCCCCTCTCCTCTGAAATTGGCCATGTTCTAAGTTAGACTGAAGCTTTTTGAGGCCATAGATTTCTATCGCTTGAATTTTTAGGAGGACTCAAATGAATAACTAAGTGTTGAAGAAGTGAAGTCCTTCTTTATCAAAGACCTTACATCAAGTGACATTTATATTTTTTTATTAAAAAGGTTGCAATCATATCCATCCACTTATTAAGAAAAATGTTTATTTCTAAGAAGATTCCTATCCTCGACTGTTATTACTAAAAATAAAAGCAAGCATCCTTATTTAAATGAGATTTAGCAATTATACTCATGCTCTAAGTGATAGTAATATCTCTTGTAGATGGGTGGCTATCAACAGAATCTCTCTGCTTAGAAAAATTGGAGCTGCTCTAATTCTAGATTTAATTTGTGCTGACTGCAAAAACATTACTTTGATTTCCATTGACTGGGTAACTTGATTAAGCATTTTAGATACTCTAGTTGGACATACTTTAGAGTTTTTAATCATAGGATTGCTTGAATTAGGGATCGAAGATTTTTGGAGCTGAGCTGCTTTCCTCTTCAGACAGTCTAATCATATCGAAAAGCAAGGCCTCTTCCATCTAAGAGTTTAAAATTAGTGGATCGTAAAATGAAGAAGACTGATTTTAAATGTTGTAGTTAAAATCCCCTGAAATGATAGAAGAGCAAGTCTTTAAGGAATTAGCTTTGGCTAGGCTTTGAGTTGAGCACACTTGAGAAGCATAGATGTTGTTGCTTTGGTTATTTAAGTTTTGGTTTGACTAGTTTTAAGTGCTTTCCATCGATCCTCTCAAAATTATGTAAAATTATTTTCTCTTTAGAGTTTCAGATGAGAGAGAATTTCCTTGCTTCATGGACTATTCTTATTCTTAATTTGGCTATGTAAGCTTCGCTTAATTCTATTATGAAATTGAAATTCTTGTATAGGATTACATGAAAATCAAAGTTTCTAATATGATGGTGCATAATAAGGATTTGATTTATTGGAGCTCTTCTTTCTATGACGGGGAACTGAAGGATTTGAAGGCTGTGCCTAAATAGATTACCTGGATGAAGAATCAGTCCTTGTCTAATTAGAATATTGAGGGTTGACTTGCTTTAAGCTATTTACCTTTTGAATATCGACCTTGATAATTATAGAGTCGTCATCTTCTTTGGAAATTTCCTCCTCCAAAGGTTGCAAATCATTTCCACTCATGAGTGACTCCAATTTTTTTTAGTTCAAAATCTACTGCCTCTAATTTTTATTCAGCAAAGCTATAATATATAATGAATAATCGACATCATAAGGAGATTTCTTGGACTCTGATTTCTTATCAGATGAATAATTTTAGCTGTTTCTTGCAATAATGTTGATTGGCTTAGTGTGGCTTTGCGACTAATTCTAATTCATGTTTTGCAAGTTTATATTCTCACCTAGCCTGTAAATTCGTTAAGGTGTCTAATACTTACGGATTATAATTTATTAGGAATTAAGCATCCCTAACGGGCATATAATACTTAATCGATTTAAAGTAATTCACAGGCGTAACTCCTTGATCAGTTGTGCCACGTCACCGCCAAAGCCCATCGTCACTTACGGATTAATTTTGCTTTATGCAGACCTTTTTGATTGGCTGCTATTTCCAGCTGATGCATTTGCTTTTCTAGTGGCTGGACTTTAACTATAATTGGAATATAATTCACTAGGATCTTACCTGCTTGGCTGATTGGTTAACGCTGTTTGGATCCCTCCTCTTGCAAGAGCAGAGAAATAACTCTGAGATATTCTCATTTGACTCCCACTATTTTAGGAACTTAAATGGCTTTGGTTCTCTTAGGTTTTTGAAGGTAGTAGCTACCCATGGCCAAATACTTTATCGTTCATTTCTTCTTTGAGAACAATTTAATTTGAATTTAAATTATTAACAAATATTTTTAATAACAATTGCATTAAAATCACTCCTAGTCCTAGACTTATTATGATGCTAAATTTAATGATCACATCACTGCTGCTATTGTTCTTGTTCCTTCAAATTCTTAAGCTCCTAGAAGTATAGAGCCTCGATGAGAGTGTAGAACTGATCTATAGCTTTCTCCAAATCATCATTAACTAGGCGATTGGTGAAGAGGACTGAGTTATTTGCCAACTCTATCTCTTTGATGGCATTTTAGATACGAAGCTTAAATTCCTCCTCGGTTTCAGTTCTTGTGCCGAGTCTTCTGCGCAACTCTTCAAAAGAAGGTGGGTAGAGGAAGAGGAAGTTGCCCTCTATTGCTTTCTCATTAATCTTAATAGCTCCCTTCACATCAACCTCTATAATGGGAATCTTTCCTTTTTGCTTTATTCTTTCAAGCTCTGCATAGGTAGTTCCATAGTAGTTTCCATGTACATTGCACTGCTCCACGAATTCATTCCTCTCAATTCTCTGATAAGTTTAGTATTACCAAATGAAAAGCTACTTACTCTAAGGAACTCCTCCTTAGTTATAAAGTGATAGGAGTTATCTGTCTTCTCAAAAGCTTTCTTAGGCCTGGTAGTGTAAGAAATCTTCTTTTCAAAGAGACCTCCATACTTCTTAAGGATTTCATTTATGAGGGTACCCTTTCCAACTCCTGAGGGGCCTACTACAATCAGAGGTTTGTACTTGAGTGGGGTAGGATTGAAGGGATGGAAGTACTCCTTTGCAAACACAAACACATCATTCTAAAATAGTTAATCTCTAATGCATGATTTACAGGCTTGTGAAGTAGAACCGATGAAATAAAGTCATTGAGCACTTCTCTGATTTCTGGATGGCTTCCAATATAGTGCTTGTGACTATCAATCAGTTGATCCTATTTTAAGTTTGGCAATTTATCGTATTGTATACCTTTCTAACTGTCAAATAGGCGAGGACCTCGTTATCAAAGTTGACGTTTTCTTCCATAATTATGCAACTGCTCAAGGATAAGTATTATTCTTAAGTTATAATTATAATTTCTCACAATCAAACTCTTCAAATAAAATGTTTGCTGCACTCACTGAAAACAGAGACCGACCTAAGGGAAAATGCGCTAATGAAATGACTATTAAGAATATAGCAACTCAGTATGACCTTGGGAAGCCGGAGTGGTTCGGAGGATGGGAGTCAAATACAAAGGCAACTTTCAAGGTGTGTAAATATTTGAAGTTCAATCTAAACTTTCTTTAGTAAAATGATAAACCATTCGAAAGAGTGAGAAGCTGTGCTAGGGCAGGGAACCAAATTTGCTTTGGAACTGATAAAATAGACTATACCTCTAATACATAGCATAACTTCTAGCAAGCACCTTCAGAGTAAGCAAATATATAGACAACATGTAACTCATTTTCATTTTAGTTTTGTACCTGCAAGGCCTTTGAAGGACAAGTAACAGCTGACTGCTACAAATTACTCAGTAAGTATATTCAAGTTGACTTAGAATTGTTTTTAGCTTGGAGAAGATAGAGTTGTTTATAAATCTGCTGCGATGACATAGTTTGCTCATCCTTAAAAGGTGCAGATGCCTCAGCAACCAGTCTATAAAAATTACAATGAAAGAGTAGACATTATAACTGGACAAGTATATGATCAAAATAAGAGAAGTTATGCATTCGAAGGCTTCTCGGAAGATCCTTATAGTTGATATTTCAATTTATAAGAGAGAGAAAATTAAGTTTAGTAACAGAAATTTATTGTATTAATCTAACTCTTTAAAATGTGAAATATTGCAATCAAATTTAAAGGTATTTAGCTGTGTTCATTTAGAAGGTTATAAAATATAGAATTTGGTTTTTTTTTAGTTTTAAAATTTTAAAAGAAGAGAAGTTTATGAATTAGACATTTTTTCGAGAAATTGCATCATCATTAAATCCTTCTCAATAAAATTTATTGGAAATTTTATAAGTATTTTACAGCTGCATTCGATCGATCATAATCTTTATTTTTAAGATTATGACTTTAACATAAGAAATCGTAGAATTAGACAGTTCTTCCAGTTGACTTATATGTGCAAGACCCAATCACAGGAAGAAAAATTATAAGAAGAGTTTGAAATATCTAATGATTTAAGTTAAAGCAATTCATCACATTTACCTTATGCTTTAAATCACTTTGTCATATTTCAAGCTTTATGGAATTCTTCAAAGATATGCCCTTAAATGCTTCAGAGTAAGTTTTGCTTTCCTTCATTCATGCTTATAGTTTCAAATACCCTGTATTCACAATGCTAGCTGAGCACGAATACCTAGTTTGTAACAAGTCAACTAAGTCTTTAGTTTCGAAGTTGGGGTCTAGTGATAAGCTCATTCACGAATTCAAGGGAGCATATCATGAACTCCAAAAAGAATCAATCAAAGATGAGCTTCACTCTAGAGTCCTAAGCTACTTACAAATATATAAGTTTATATGTTAATCTATATACATGAACACTCAACTCCAAAGCCAAGCATCTAGAAAGTAATTTGGAGTTATGAATCCAGCAGCTCTTCGTTTTGGATCTCTAAAAATCCGCACTCCTAGTCCTCTCGTGGCTTTAAAGAGAAAGATAGTGTTCGCTCTGCTCTTCATCTTTGTCGGTTTTGTGTAAGTTGCCCTTTGTTTAGATGATTTCAAACTTCTCAGACTCTCCAGGAAGTACTTGAAAGGAAAGCCCCTAGTCATCCTCTTGTGGCCTATTTATCTCATCCTTAAGAAAGTCCTTGGTAGAAAATGAAGTGAGGCAGAAATCAGTCAGTCAGGAGAAAAGGGAAGATGAAATTTTGCAATCTCACTCTTTGAATTGATATCAAATCTAATTCTAAATTATCGAGGTCATTAAATCTCCAAGATACATGATTATCATCATAATTTTCTTAGAACGTTGCAAATTCTACGTCCATAATGAATCAGAAATAGCAGCTGGCTTCGTTTGAAGGTGTGCAATCTACTCCTGTTACTATGGATTACAATTAGATGCAGAAAGAAAAAGCAAGATAGATAATAGAGTAGTTGAAAGCTTAACAGCAAGTTGCTAAAAGATCATCTGCATCTGCCTCTGAAAAGGTGGAGCACAGATTATTTGATTACCAAAAAAAGCTTGATGATAAATTAGAGTAACAGAGAAGGTTAAAAGAGCAGCAAGAGTCTATTTTTATCTCAATTTATAATTTAGTTGTTGATGCTGAGGTCAGTGCCTTAAATCTCAGACAAGAGCAACGAAATACTACTGAGAAGGTCTATGATGGTTGTAAGTCAGCAATAGAATCCAATAAATGTCTCAAATTCAAATAATACCTCTCACTCCAATCAAACCTAAGTTTATTCTCCGAAGTAAAGCTCTTCACCTGGAAGGACCTAAACATAGCCGCCACTTAGTAATTTCATGTTTCCACTCAATACAGATAGAGCCTTAAACAAATAAATGAGATGCATTTTTTATTATCTCTTAAACAATTAATCATAGTTGAATGGCTCTCATGCATAAAGCAACAACTTCCTATTTCAAAACTACTAAAAGACTTTTTACTTGCTTTACAGTTTATAGTCAAGTATAAAATTCTAAGTTATTATTTATATTACTCACATTTTAAATGCTAAAGAGCATTAATTTTAAGTAAATATATTCTATAAGTTGAACAGCGTGCCTACTATGAAGAATTAAAGCGAAAGGAAGAGCTGCGATAGAAAATGATTGAAGAAAAGGAAATGGTAGGTTTCACGGGCAAACCCCAAATTAACAAGAAATCGCAGAGCATAAAGCGGAAAGTTGATGACTTGATGGAATGGAGGGACATCCTAGAAAAGAAAAGAAAGGACGAATTACAGAGGAAGGCTTAGCAAGAATAGGATAATATTCAGCAGATGCAGTCTTAGAGGAATTTATTTATACTATTTAAACTGCTATTGAATGTAAATAAGCACAGTGAGAAGATGATAGAAAAAAGATACTAAGGCCAAGAAGCACTGAAAAGGTAGAAGATAGATTGATGAGAAAAGGCAGTACTCAAGTAGAAAAAGAAAGAGAAGAATCAGCATTCTCAAAACAAAAAGCAAATATTTTACATTAGCGACCTAGAACCCAAAAGAAAGATTAAGGTTTAGAATTAGGATTCAGGCTAGCAAAATAGATCACTTAATCCTTCAAGAGCACGTTCTAGAAGTTAGAATACAAGAGAAAGATAGAAGAATACTAATGATTCTCCTAGAGGTATAAATCAAGTATAAAATATGGACAAGTCTCTACAATAGAACAGAGTAAATCATAATCAAGGAATGCTATTGCAAAAAGAAGAGGATTACCAAAAACTGGAATTAAACCAAGACTTGCAAGTCTTCTCATAAACCGCAAGATTGCAACCACAAAACGCTTTTAATGCATTTTAGAATACAAGCCCTTCTTCAGCAGCTTTAAATGCAAGGACATCTTCACTAAATAACGGAGAGTATAAAAATTTGCAATCTCCTTTTGGGTAGTCCAATAAATCAGCCTTTAGCACGAATTTAAATATGTTTCAAACATCTCAACTTATAAATCCCCAGTCTGATTTTAGTCAACTTCAATATCAATCAACTATGAACAATCCCAGTCCATATTCTCATCCTTATACCAATAATTAGCACAGTGTCAATCATCAACTTGGAAATCAGTATCCTCTATAAAATGTTTAAAGCTAATAAAAATATCTTTAATTTAATTACGGCCAATATATTCTTATTTAGCTACTAGAATGCTTGTAGCATGAATGAATAAACAGCTCTTCCTAATTAGATTCACGCATCATTCGCAACCAATACCTAATTTCAGTTCTTAAGTCCTCCATCTGTAAATCCTTTTTCCCCGCAGAAGCTATATGCATAACAAGTCTAGGAACTTAAAAATTTGAAGCCAACGCCAAATCATCAGGCTTCAAATGCATTTCAATATAAGAATTCTAACTCTGGACTCTAAAGCAGCCACCTCAATAACAATTTCCAAAGTTTTGCACCTTAAGCCTAATTTTAGGGATAACCTGGCATGATAAATAATTCTGGATAACAACAATCCTTTTAAATGAACCAAATACCATAACATAGTCAGTTCAGTGTTTATCAAGGAAATCAATACTTTCTTGGCTAAAATCTATATCCAAATCAGAACTCATCATAAACTTAGAACAGCTCAAATCAGAAAATACAAATGATTTCATAGTTAAATAATCAATTCAATTTAAAATAAACTGAATATGGATAAATTTAAATAACATAAGCAATACAGAGACATCGCATTAGCAAACACCAATTTAAGGATCATTCTAATTGGAGGGCCAAATTAAAAATACACTTCCTCAATAAATTTTAGAAGTAAAGGATTAACAAAATCAGATTTAATATAATAAAAGAAAGGTTGATGATAAACACGCTGCAAGTATTAGGCCTTACACTCTTTAAAGTTCTATGAGCTAGAGTAAAAATTAAATGAATCCAAATTCCTCTCAGCAATAAAAATCTAGAAAAGCTTTGGGCTATGTATCGCTCTTTGAGAAAGTGTAGCGAATGAATACGAGCCAGAATTCAGATATTGAAAGCACGAATTCTTAATAGAGCATGCCTGTCGTTTCTGCTTAAATGCCTTTCTTCAATTCCTAAGCATAGATTCCACTATAGCAGAACATCTATCCCTAAAATAATGCATAGAGTCAATTGCCTCATAAATAATTTGATCATTGTTTTTATATATATGCTTAGAATATGCCTCAAATTAGGAATAATTGGTGGGATAAAGCAGAAACATTAATGAGTTTACGAACGGAGCATCACACAATTCCAATAACAGTAACTAAAATCAGTAGTATCCTATAATTACGAATGGATCGATTCCTAACATCTCCTCGATAAATAATTATGATTACAGTAACACATTGAGCACTTATTAAGGCATGCTAACACAATACGATTTCTAAAATACTCCTCTTCCAGATGCTATTCACTCACAGTTTTGGCAATATGCTACTCAACAACCTTACCAACAAAATCAATAGTTTGAATAGGCAATGACTACTGATCCATATCTTAATTAAATGGCTTTACTTCAATAAGCCTAGCCTATTAACTAATAGTTGCAACAACTATAGCTAGTAAACACTTAGGACTAGATAATCCACAAAATTCTTGAGAACTCATTTATTCCTTCAGGCAATGTGAATCAAGCTAGAAGAACTTTTAAAATTATTATCATTTCAAGTTTAAGATTGTCAAATAAAGGCACTCTAGGAGGAATGGGAGGTACATTTCATGAATCGAATGGAAATAACTTGGATGGAGGAACTACTTTCGCACTTTCTTAGTATACATTAGATTGCCTTCAACCATTAGGTGGCCTCACAAGTAGCACAAGATCAAATAGGTTTGGAGCGCCTGGGTTAGGTACAGAATATATACTTACTTATTTTTAGAAGACTACCACAACATTTTTAATGAGCAAGATGATTGCTTTAACTCTCAAGAGAAAGATTTCGAAAACTTTTACAAATTCACTCCTCCTCACCTAGGCACAGAGGAAAAAACTAATGACCAAAATTATGAAGACATGATTTCCAAGACTCACAATCCTCACCTTCAAATAATTGATAATGATTTCCTTGGTAACCCTAACAACAGATTGAACTGCGGTAGCGCTCTAGGTATAACTTAGCCTAACTTTCTTAATGGAGGAAGTAGCATCGGCCTAGGAAATAAGTCAAGCAAGAATAGACTCACTAATGAGAATGGATAGATGCTTGATACTGAATTTATAATCACTAACTCAAGCCTTTGCTAGGATTCTGTCATGACTCACACCCTCACGAACTAAATTGGCAGGAATTTAAACTCAGATGTATAGACTCAAGACAATTATAGAACTGCGAATGGAGGAGAAAGAGGTTCTTTTGATGATAGAAAGAATTCTATATCACAGAGTGAGAGAAATAGACTTATTAGAAGTAGGAAAAGTTCCTAGAGTCCAAGAGAAATCAATATTAACTATGTTAAAAACTCCATGCAAGCATCTAATACAAGTGCTAGCTCAAATGAAGCTAATAACCCTAACTCAGATCAGCTAATGAAGCTCAAATTCTTGGATAGGAATTCTAAATGGCTAGAAAACAAGAAGAACAAAATTGAGAGAAAGAGACAGATGATAGAAATAGAGCAAGAGAGGGAGTGCACTTTCAAACCTCATATATAGACCTAAGATGATAATTTTTAATATATATAGCTTTATATAATCTGACGAAAAGTAAATCTCATACCAGAGGAGGCTCGACTGCAAGTCAAGAACGACTATATAAACTTTAAAATGGTGCTAGAAGCCTTTCCCTCTCAAAGAAAAGAAATTCATCTGAAGAAAAGGGGAAAAAAATTTAAATTTTTTAAAATTCTTTTAAAAACAATGCCAATTCTCAATAGTCTAAGCTACTTATTGAAGACTTTAGTTAAAATCCTTATGCTTTCAGTAGCTATGCAACCGCAAGAGCCAATTACTTAATTTAATATTTTTCAACTCCTCTGAAAATGAAAAGCAATCTACAGGCGGAAAGCATTTAAATATGAACAGTTTAGCAAGAGATACTTAACAAAAGAATAGAAACCTTGTCGAATATGGGTCTGCTAGTAGCAAAGGAAGGATTAATGAGTTTGATATAAGTGGATAATGCGACATTACAAATCTTTCACCAGATCCATTCTTAAGAGGTAAATTAGGCCAAGATTTTATAGATGACAGCAACTTTGACACCTCTTTTTTGAGCTCCCATAATAACGAATTGGCAGGAAAGCAAATTCTCCCTATCTCTGCGCCAAGAGGAGTGTCTTAAGTGAAAGTTATGAACAAAAGGATTATAAATTTTTGAAGAAATTAGACTTTAGAGCTTGACTATTAACTTAATTGATGATAATTTTGCGATGTAATTTACTTGATCATAGAAACTTGTTTATGAATATAAGTTTATTGTTTAAATAACTATTCCACTTCCGCAGAATATATTATGAGCTTAGATCACATCAATCTAACTCTTCGATAACTTAGCCTAAGGCATCTCTTTTGGGCACAACAATTTTCTTTCCGTGTCTCTCTTCTTAGCCAGTAGGTGGTTCCCATGGACTATATTTTCTTGCCTTACCCCTCTCGATGAACTCTTCTCTGCCTTCTGCTAGCAAATGGCCAGGATTCTTGTAGGCTAGAGTGGGATGATCTGTCTTGAAGACGGGAGTTTTGTGTGATCTGAAAAATGGCTCCACGTAGTTATCCTTCTTTGGGGGATCATCGTATTGATAATGCAACCATCCGTGCCAGCCAGGGGCTACCTTTTTAGGAAGCATGAACCACTTGTTATAGTCAGCATACTCAACCCATCTACGAGTGTTTTTGTTGTGATGGTTGAAGTCCTCGTAGTACCTATTTCCGAATTCATCAGTTCCAACCAGGCGAACAAGTTCTTCTTCGTAACCTCCCTTTTCATGAGAAGGTTTGTAGATCTTTCCTCTGAGGACCGCTCTCATGAGACCCTCCTTGCGGTAAATGGTCCAAAATTTAGGTCCAAGGAGACCGATTGAAAATCCCCACGCTCTCATTTTACTCTTGCTTCAAATAATTAATTATATTTTCTCTTATTATAAACTTTAGATTCACGAAGTCAGAAGAGTTAAAATGGAACTTAAATTTGTAAATTTAAAAAGATATAAATGGAGGGAAGACGAGCACGACCACAAAGTGCTAGGACCTACTTTAAAGAAAGTCAGGGCGGTTTCTAAACTGACCTTTTTGAAGCTGATATAAAACTGATGTATGTAAACTAGGAGCTTACAAAAAAAGCACAGCAAGATCCTAAGTATGTGAGATTCAAGAAGTGGCTGTATGTTTTAATCAGATTTCTGCTTTATCATCATTCCAAACAAGTGCATTATATCTGTAACGAGAGTGAAGGACCATCCTGTGGTGGGAGAAATAGTTAAGAATCACCAGTCACTATTCATGAAACACTAAGACTCGGACTAGCTTTGCCTC
Organism: Tetmemena sp. SeJ-2015; assembly: GCA_027382625.1. Classification (NCBI taxonomy): domain Eukaryota; phylum Ciliophora; class Spirotrichea; order Sporadotrichida; family Oxytrichidae; genus Tetmemena; species Tetmemena sp. SeJ-2015. The sequence continues at coordinate 55,306 of JAJKFJ010020849.1, forward strand.
ACTCTTTTTCTTATGTATGAGGGACTTAAAGGAAGAGAGTCATTCTGGTTTCCTTACATTGACGTTATGAATGAGTCTATAATGAATGAAGAACTCTTAATTAATTACTCCTGAACGACTACGAGCTAACTAATTCAGCTAAAGAATATGCAGATGATAATGATAGTAAGTAGATTTTAGAGGATAAACTGCAAAAAGTGCTAAATCTGTATCCTCAAGATTTCCCAGGGGTTAGCAAATAAACTTTTGAATAGATGTATAATTTCGCATGTACCAGGTGCTTCGGATGGACCTTGCCCTCTACTATGATGGTTCCACTTGCTGACTTCCTAAATCATCATCCATCTCTATATATTATCTCGTACGAGATATACCAAAAAGCTCTTCATGAGGTTAAAACTCTTAAGTATGTAGGATTGATTGATGATAAGAACACCAAAAAGGTTCTCAATAGATTACACTGAACTCTATGGGGGCAAGGAGCATCTAATCAAGAAAAAGTTTGAGGAAGATATAGTCAGGAAAATAGAGGGGTAGGTCGAAGAGAGGGAGAAGATATTCATCCCTAGAGATCAACTAATGAAGGAGGTTAAGACCAAATTTATAAAGGAGTAGAACTTGCAAGTTTGGGATCTGGGATTTTGGTCCACTGATCTATTTCATTATGCTTTTACTAAATTTAAACAAAAACTATTGATCAAGAGGAAGATAACGATTCAGAAGAGGAAAATTAAAATGCTGGAGATGAAGATGATTACTATGACGAGGAAGATGAAGGAGAGGAAGAGATCGATCCTAGCGAGTAAATTAAAGATGAGAAGTTCCTCCTTTCTCTAAAACCAGAAGAAAAGCAGTACATGGAATCTCTGAGTCTTACAGAGAAGAAGCTAATCAACTATATATGAAGTATCTCTAGTTTTAGGTTTTAATATAACCAGACTGACAATTTCGAGGTGAAAAGGAAGACAAAGAAGACAGAAGATGATTTCAAGTGGTGGTCCTACGATGACTCTGAAACCTATTTCGTGCTAACTACGAAGAGAAAGAATCAGTATAAACAAGGAGAGCAATTATTCAATTGCTATGGGAGAAGGTCTAACTATTTCTTGTTACTCTAGTAAACTTTGTGTCTTAAGTAAATCTAAATATAGTTATGGGTTCTGCTTCGACAGAAATCAGTATGATTCTATTCAGATAAGAATTTGGCGCTCTCTTCCCAAAGAAGAAAAGTCAGTGTACAAACTTGCCAAAGCTTTGAAAAATTTAATGGAGGAAGGCTTCAAAGAAAACTAAGAAAATATTGAATCCTTATTTAGGTTAGATTCAAGATGAGCTCTCTAAATGAAGGTAACTAAAATTTTAAGGTTTAACGAAGCTTGTTAGATTTACTTTCTTATTTAAGAGCGCATTTACTTTTGACCTATCAAGGAGATGAGTTGATGCAAATCAAAATGACAGAGCCAGTTCTGATTGAATATGAGATTTCTGTGATGGAGCAGTACCAATATTTGCTCCTGCTTTTGAAGCAATAAAGATTTAGCGGACTGGACCTTGAAAAAGAAGCAGACTATCTCGATCTATAATGCGAAGATGACACAAGAAAGAAGTTCATAGTAAGATAATTTAACTTTAACTTATAAAACATTTGTTATTTCCTATTTTAAAGTTATGATTTTTATCTCTCTTTCAGTGGCAATATCGAGTGAATCATTTGCGAATTTTAAATGCTCAACTGTCCATGCTGAATACTTTGCTTTGGATTCTAAGATAAGCAGAGGAAGCCTAGCACCAATACAAGCTTGCTTCTACATCTTTGGAATCGCCATTCTAAGAAATCTCTGAAAGTGATCTGAAAGCTACCTATCAGAAGATAATTAGACAAACTTGTCTAATTTCAGACGAAAACATGCAGAACTGCCTCAATTTCAGAAAATATTTAAAGAAGCTATTTCATAGCAAATGAAATGGAGAATATGTATTTAAGCTTTTACCTTTATATAATCTTATGTCTTCATTTTATAATAGAAAACTACCTAATTTTAAATAATATATTGAATTTATCACATTAAAATTAAAGCATATGGTATAAAATTTTTGAAATAAAATAAGAAATACAGTATATTATCTGCTTCATAAATCTATAAATATAGCTACAAATGCTATAGCTACTCCTACTATTGAAAATGCCATATTTTAATATGCTTGGTTAGAGAAAAATCCATCATCCTAGCATTATCTGGCATAGTTTGAGCAACTAGGGAAGATAAGAGGATTAGTAATTCTCTTGCCTGGACCCCAGCACCCAACAATCTAATTTAAAACAAAAAAGGATAGTTATAGATTTAACAGTATAGGGGAAGAACTATGTTAGATAATATCCATAGACCCCTTGGACCCACATGCCTCCGCAAACATCCACATTGCAAGTTTACCAGTAGTTGCCTTCTAAATCAAATGGCTTGTACATAATCCTTCCATCCTTACAAAACAAGCATGAAATTTTATTACTATCCTTTGCAAGACCGATAGGGCCGAAATCTAATGAACTAGTCTAGTTGAAAGTGAGAGTTGGACTTGAATTACACATATCGTTGGAAGAGCATGAGGAAGAGGCAGCTGCTAAGTTTCCTCCCTCTATACAAGGGGAATAAATTTTATAGTTTATGATTAAATAAGTAGTATAGTGGTACACTCCATTTCTGATGTTATCGTATCCATCTGACTCCTCCTATCTGTCATCTAGAGAGTCAATTGAACCCAAGCACTGGTCCAAAAACTTTCTATAGAAGTCATTTCCTCCATCCTTGTCTCGAGGCATTATTTTGTCATATTTCTGTAGTGATGCCGCAGCCTTGAAAATCACTCCATTTACTAACAATATATGAATAATATCTTAAATAAAGGGTAATCTGAATTGAAAGCTATTCCAGTGACCTCATTCATGCGATAAGATCCTTTGGTGATGAAGCCGAAGTTATCTTAAAGACTGATACCGTTGGGCATGGTCATATCTTGCCCAAAGCTTTCTAGATTTAAAATTATTAAATTAACTTTCTAAGTTGCAAAGGTATTCATCCAATTAAAAATAAGATATTATAAAATACTCATCAAGCCCTTTCTATTATAAAGTTAAATATATTTCTAGAGCGTCTCTGGCATGAGTAATGTTCCTAACGTTGATTAAGCGTTAAATCCAACGATGAAATCTACATTCTGAGGACGAGGAACGTTCAAGTACTTTAAAAATAAGCAAAAGAGTTTTAAACTGTTATCTTGAAATAATTTATTTGACGAAACCTTAGGTTAGAAAAAATTAAAAACACTCTTCTGAATTGAAACTTAATTTTCGGAGGTAATTATATTAAATTTTAACTAAAATTTGTCAGCTTTAATATTTATGATTAATTTGAATTAGTACTGGAAGCAATGATTGGGCATGTTATTGCTGATCACTCTGATTAATTAAAAAAAATTTAAGATGAAAGCGTTTGAAGTAGCTTAATTGGGAATATAAAAAAGGAAGTGAGGTAGAGAGTGATGTCTTGTCTTGTGAGAGACAAATCACACATAGCTTCCTTTACCATGAGCAAGCCCCATTCTCATCAACTGTGTAGATTGGATTTTTATTTTAGTCTAAATATTAAACTGGGCACTTCGCTCCCAAAATAGGGCAGGTTACTGTCTCTGATGGCAATAAAAATAATTTAAATCCTTATGCACTGAATTTGAATTGAAATTGTAAAACTGAGAGCTCGTAGGAATTTAAATTATTAATGTCTTATAAATTTTTTTGTTTAAATATCAGGGTCTGTATTGCATGTGTTCTTGAATTTAGCAGCGAAGTCCAAACAGCTTTAATAAGTAGGTCCAGTAATTATAGATCCCTATATTTGCAAATTTTGACTCAGCAAAATGCAGGCCAAAAGAAGACTCTCAAATCGCACTCCAAATCCTTTTTGCGCTATACTTTTAAAACGTCATTATTACAACTTTCATAGATAAGAAATATTGCTTCATTTAAAATAGTTTAAACGAAGGAGTAAAGAGACATTAAACCACAGAAAATTGGTGATATATTAGGCTTACCACTATTATGAAAATCTCCCCATTACTTATATTATAAAATAACTTCAAAGCAGATCAAGAAGAATTATTCTCTTCACTTTTATTCATATAATATTATTAAGTCTTAGGAATTCAACTTCTTGAATCATCTTCTTACATTCACTCGTGTAGGAAAATAACATAATTTTAAGAAAGTAAATAAATATTTTTGAACATTATTATAAATCAACGTATTAGTTGACACTCCGATGGAATCTCGACGTTAGCAAAATCAAAGCAACTCTTTCATTTAAGTTAACTTTGATTTGTAAACTTGAGCTTCTCTCCTCTGAAGGTATCTTCGAAGGATGAGTTGAAGCTAGCAAAGAAAAGGTAAAAGAATCAAACTATGGGAATGAGGAAATTATGGAATACTTTTCTAAACAAGTAGCAGCAAGCAGTCCAGTTAACAATAATAAAGTTTCAATTACTAATCAGTTTGGATTTGTGAAGGAGGATCTCGACTTTAAGCAGTCGCTTAAATGAGTTTTAAATTTATTAGTCTCATTTAGATGCTGCTTTAGGGTAATAGTAATCTGAATAGAAGGAAAAAGTGGTGATCAAGATTAACCTTCCCAAAGAAAGTGAAAAAATAAGAATCGAACACAGCTGCAGCAAATAAAAAGACTATCAAAGAGATGAAGAAAGAAAATGCAAGGCTATTTAAATGGAAAGAGATGCTCGAAGAATATCCTGATAAAGTACACGACAAATTAAAGCCACGATGTAGAAAAGGAATTCCAGATTCAATCAGAGGATATGCATGGTAGATGCTGATCTAAGGGCAACAGCATCTCCCTAAAGAAAAGAATCAGTACTTCAAGTCACTACTTGAATTACCTGGCGATTAGAAGACTATCATCTCTATATTTAAGGATGTTTCTAGGACGTTACCCAAACATATCTACTTTAGGGAAAATTCGGAGTAGGATAGAAGGCACTATTTTGTGTCTTAAAGGCATTGGCTCTAGCTGAGCCAGATACTGGCTATGTATAGGGAATGGGATATATGGCTGCTACTCTTCTCACTTATATGGATTAGGCGAGCATTTTGTTGTATGGTTGGATTACTAAAGACTTACAACCTTCGAGAAATGTATCTACCTAAAATGCCAGGCCTCTCTAAGGCATTTTACATTCATCTCTGCCTAATGAGAAAGTACTTACCTAAGCTTAGTTAACATCTTTTGGATGCAAAGTACGAACCAACTATGTATTTATCCTAATGGTTCATGACTGTCTATGCTCTAAACTTTCCTTTTGAGACAATTCTCAGAATATGGGATATCTTCATGATTGAGGGAGAAAAACATTATATAGATGGCATTAGCGATGTTTAAGATTAACGAGAAACAACTTATGTCTCAAGAAGTGAAGGAATTTTCAGCTGCATGCGAGGATTCTAAGAGAACATTAATACCGATTAATTAATCAAGGTGGCCCTCACTTTTAAGTTCAGTAAAAAACTAATTGAAAAGTTCGAAAAGGAATTTGTCGAGAAGCCAGATTAAGAGCTTGCAAGTTTGTGCAAAATGAATTGAAAATATAAAGAGTGTAAATTAGATCAGAATAATTAAGCATACAATTAATCATCAATCCATTGAAATATGACCGAGAGAGATGAAAGGGATCATCTTTCTATTTTATAAAAACTCTTGGAAAACTCTCTTCTCACTTGAGATGAGATGAGTAGGAATTTTAGGGTTGATTACGAAATCCTAAAATGATCTTTACTACTTATTAATCTCTTACCTCTAGCTCATGGCCTAAAATTCTTACAATGGCTTCCTTTGTAGAATCTATGCCCTAGTTAGGATGGAATCCTAAGAAAGGAGCACTTAGAATTACTCCACTGATGTTTAGGTGGGGGTTATTGATCAAGAAAGATAGCACAGTCAGACCACCCATACTGTGGCCGTAGATAAAAAGAGGGAGATTTTGGTTAGCTTATTAAAGTAAAGTTGCAACATTATGATGGAAGTCTGAGACAGTAAATCCTGCCATTCTTGTTCCTCCAGACATTCCATAGCCAGTCAAGTCTATCAAGTGTACATCGAATCCATTAAGAGCGTATTATACCGCCTGCTCTAAATGAATATCAGAGTTCTCTCCATATCCGTGAACAATGCATATAGTTGCTCTAATTTCTGCTTCGAATTTAGTGACGTCAATGAGTTGAGTGTGATATGAAAAAGAGTTAAACCATTTACCATCGCTCTTCACATATTTTCTAGTCATTTTGATATTCTGGCCTATCATAATTTCGCCTTCATGAAGCTCTTCAATTTAATTCAGGTGAGAATCATAGTAGTCTATAACTCACATAGTATATTTAATTTATAAGTCAAGATCGTATACAAACAGTCTTTTAAGCAACTTAAAATTTAAATTATTTTAGTCCATCCTCTCTTTGCACATCTATCTTCTTAGCAAACTGTCTCTTTTTTAGAAGTGAAAAGTCCCAGTGATTTCTGCTCTTTACCACAAAGAAAGAATCTTCTAGTGTTTAATCGTAATTGATCATTTTTAAATCTTAAATTATAAGGATATAGGCCCTATAAAATTAAAACAACTAAAAATAAATAGCTTGCTTATTAAATCGTACTCTGACGTATTAATTTAAACTGATTTCCTCATCTACCTTAATATCGAATTCCTTGTACTTCTGTAATTTAGATATATTTTTAGTTATCTTGAATCTAACAGTCTTGGTCAGAGATTCAAATACAAAGTTAGGTAAATTCCTTCCTCTGTCACAAGCAAAGCTAAGAAAATGAATGAGCAATAATATTTAAATTAAGTGTTCTATAGCCTTAGCTGTCTACTGAGGTTTTAAGATTACTAATATAAGTATATCTCGTACTGTGTGTCACTAGGATTATGAAAACTCTATCCACTTAATATATTATTTATCCCACTGATCGTCAATATCATCTAATAGTTTTAATTCCCCATTTTAGCGTTAAGGAGGGCTAATTGCTCAGCGCTCCATTTGTAAATCAAGTCAGACTCATTATATATAGAGGCAGTATTTATAGTTGGAATGAATAAGAAAGCCTGTATCAAATTTGTTTAAGATGAAAAAGGAAATTACCTTGTACTATTCAATATCTTTCTTAGCACCTATTCCCATCAACCCTTGTCCATAAATGCATGGAAAATCAACTGATTCAAAAACTGCTCCATTATCTAACAGCCACTTCAAATTTTTTATATTAACAATAGCAATTAAGGATTATTCTAAAAGCTATATTTTATTTCTAATTTAATGTTAGACTTCAATATCTTAAAAACAATGAATCAAATTTATAATCAAAATGTCTTAGCAATAAAATCAATAGTCATTCTTTGGACTCTCAGCTTCTTCAGCAATTTTAGATCCAAAATCTGAGGTAATTTTTCCACGCTAAAACCCTTGTGTTCAGATTCTAGTCTGAGGAAGAAGCAAAGAAAGCCGCGCGAGAACAACTCAAGTAAATGGTAAAACAGAGACTGAATAGGCAATCTCTTCAGTATCTCAGAGAGGAAAATGAAAAACTCAAAGAGGAGGTAGATAAGGAGCTACTTTTCAATTTGCACAGTAAAATAAACCAACTTACTCATACAATACAATCACTAAGCGAGAGGGAACAAGTTACTCATGACATCAAATTTAAGATTGATGCAATCAGAGAAATTTGCATCGCTTTAAATCAGTCTATATTTAATTTGGGAGCAAAGCTGTGGCAAATTTGCAGATATTTCCTCAGATGTAGATTCACTTCTCATGACTAAGCGACATGTTGAAAGAGTCACTAGTATGTTGTAAAATTTCCTCAACATAGGAGAAAAGGTTGAAGAGCTACAGAAAAAGCTTGGAGATGAGGAAGAACTATTTTCAGTTTACAAGAAAATCAAAATCATGAACTTCATGCGAATGTCTTTTCTCAAGAGAATATATTTTTTATCATTTTATATTTGAATAGAAGAATAAACTGGACAAATAGATGAAGAAAATGCAGAAGGGGAGGAATAGAAAGCTTAGTTTGCAGATTTGAGTAAAACTTAACAGGAAAAATTGAGAAAGATAAAAGAGCATTTCAGGGCTGTTGGCGAGCTTGAGAAATAAGTAAGTAGAGTTGGTTCTCATCTGATGCTACCTATAGTTTCAAAAAATAGTCTTCGATTTTTTCACAGATGCTCATGAACTCGCCAAAAAGGATCCCTCTTTGTTGGTTAAAGTGCTTAGAATTATTGAAAATGAGGAAATTACAAATTAGTCAATCAAGGAAAAGTTACAGGTAAGATTCCATGAAAATGTTAAACTTAATTTTTAAGTAAGAGCAAGAACTTGATATGAAGCACTAGATTGATGTCCCAAGAGACTCAAGTTTCACTCCTCAGTTGCTCATGATAAATTTTTTAAATGAAGCAGAAGACAGTAAGGGATAAGAAGATACAAGAGTAAATGTCAAAAATTGAGGAAACTATTAAGCAAAATTCCCTAAAAGACAAATGTATGAATCTTCTTAGATAGTCTATTAAGTCTCGAGCTTATGAGTTCTTTTCTGAACTAACGGAGGAGACGAATTAGAAGCAATTTATGTTAACTCTCAAATAATCAGAAGAGTAATTATCTAGCCTATTGTTTTTTAATTAAAATTTTAGGTTAATGCAAGATTTGAAGTATGTGATAAAATATGTTGTACCTTGCTTTCCACCTCACTATGAGATTTTTAAATTCTACTTCGACACCTATAAGCGTGTATTTATGGATAAAATTGAAAACTATCTGACTCAAATGGACATGCTTCTCTCTCAAGATCCTGAATTAGTGCTAGTTCTAAATGGCTTCGTTCAAACATGCTAGGGTTTACTTTCAGAATTGGGGCATCAAGATGAAGTCTTTCTCAATCTGTAAATTGTAAGTAAAGAATTCAAGTTTATACTTAAAATAGAGACTTGAGGAGTTCTATCCTAAGTTCATGGAACATGCTGAAGAGCAGTTCTATGAGAAAATGTCTAGAGTTATTGACGAACAGAAGAAGCAAGAAAACGAGATTATTGAGAAGGTGTTGACTAAGAAAATTAAGAAGAGCGGGCCAAGTAGCGTCTATTCAACTTCTTTGCACTAAGACATCTATGATTTCATGGAAACTCAGCTAGACGTCATTCAAGAGAGTCTGAAAGGTGAGAAACTTCTGGAATTTAAATCATCATCTTCATATTTATTAATTTATGAAGCGTATGCTTGATGTATTGGCTAGCTTGGTGAAGCATGTGATGGAGAAATGCTCAAATGTGCAAGTGAAACAGAAAACTGAACTGATCAGACTTGTGATTAGAATGAATGACATTACTAAAATTTTGAATGATTTTGAAAAGTTTCAGGATCGGAGTGTTAAACTTTGCGGTGAATAGCTTATAGATAGAGTAGAGCTGGCTTTTGATGAAAGATTTAGAGATATGATAGCTTCTGCAAACCAGATTGCTGAGATTGTAGCTCAGTATATTTTGAAGTATGAAATTCAATTTAATTCTAATGAAGTGTGAAATTGAATAAGACTACTTGATTTAGTTCTTCACGGCCGAATGGAAAGATAATGCAAGTTAATAACTTGAAGAAGTGCTTTAATGTGCAAATCAGTATCTCCTGGACATTTAGAAAATGGTTATGGAAGAAAGATTCGCCTCCAAAATTGCTGAGAAAATAAATTAACATTTCTATTACAGAGAACTTGTTTAGTTTGCTAATTGATGCTTACATAGAGCGCTTTGCCATTGCTGTAAATCAAAGATTCAAACTTAGACTACCATTCGAAAGAGTTTTACTGGAATATATCTACTCAAACTCTAAGCTAAAGAAAAAAGACAAGAGCAAGATAATTCACACAAAGATGCTACTAGATTTCCAAAGGAAAGAAATGGACTACAAATCTCTTTTACTTTTTATTTTTCTGACTAAACTGTGTTTGAGCAAATGCAAGCAGACATAAAGTAGTTTGAGCTTTTTAGAGAATCTTACAAGGAAGATATCTTGCAGAATAGATTTGTGAAGAAGATTCAAGTTCTTTCTCTGATATCATTGATGATAAATTCTTAGGATGAGGGAGAGTTCGGAGGTTATGAAGATCAATTTTGGCTTTTGAAGGAGCCAGATACTCAATTTATTATTTTAACTTAGAGAGGCAAAGCAAGAGGGCGATGCAAGTATCACAAGTTATGTGTGCTTTGTGGATGGAGGACATATAGTGAGGTGTTGCAGGAAGCTCAAATCCAGAAAGCAAAAAGGCTTCTTTAAAAAGACAAAAGCAGAGGAGAGAAAAGAAATGCTTTCTTAACAAATATGTTTTAAACTATATGCGCAGATTCAAGAAGCTGGCCAAGAAAGAAAAGAAGGCCAAGAAAAAGTAAGCGAAATTGGAAGAGAAAGCCAATAAAAACTAACCCAAATCAGATTTGAATCTATCTGTTCAGTAGTTAGACACAGATTGAACATTTTATACAAAGCTAACTTGCTTATATTACAAGTATTCACACTTTTAAAAATGTTCTACATTACATGATTCCTAAATAAAGTTCTTCGAATAATGCTCCAAACTATAAATAACAATAGAAGATCGAGTTTATTGAAAATAAGAAAATAGTTTTCTATAATATAAATATTTCTTCAATGAACGACTCTTATGAACCTAGTGACTCTAGAAGCAACAAGCTAACAAGTAAAGTCTCTAATTGAGATTTCATGCATGGAATGAACATGGATTCTTTTGAATAAGAACAAGCAAAGTATAATAAACACAAGCCTGTTTAAAGAGTGTTAGAATAGAGTAAACAGTAATAGCAAATAATGAACAACAGAGACTCTAGAAACCATAATGCGGAAGGTAATAGCAGACATTAGTCGAATAGTCGGAAGGAAATACAAAAGCAAAGTGATTTTGCTAGGGATTCAGAAAAGCAAAACAACCTCAGTAAATAGTTTAGCTCGATAATAATTATCCTAATTTCGTTACTTTTAAAGTTTGGATCAATGAGAAGCTATCTGGAGGAAGATGAAGATGATCATTTAGGTTTTTATAAAAAGATTTAATAAAAATGATGCTCCTTATTAAGAAGAACTAGATATAATTTGTTATGCTAGTTATTTTATTATTTCTTAAATAAGAACCTATGGGATACTAAACTCATGGCTAGAGTAAATAGACAGAGTAAATTAAGTGGCAAAACAGGGAGCCAAACAATCAAAAAGTGAATGATAAAATAGATTTAAGCCAGATTGAGTTAAGAATCAAGCCGAAGGATAATTTTTTTATTTCGATAGGCAAGGTATTCCCCCAAGATATCAAGAAAAAAGCAACAAGAGGAGCGGATTATTATTCTTTATCTTATTTGAATCTGCTTAGTAAAAGTTTCAAAGAGAAGTCATATCATCCAGAATTGGAGTTTCTTAGAGGGATCACAGTTAAAGCATATTTTATATTAGCTCTAGCAGAAAGATGTTAGACTTTTACCCCTCATAAGAAAAGCTAAACGATTCTTAAATTTGAGAAAATAATCGCTCCAAAAATATTAAATCCAATAGCTTGAATAGCAGAGTAAAGAATGATTAAAGCCAGGAAGATTCAAAACAGAGTAACAGTGGACAATTTTCAAAATTAAATTAATCCAAGCAGCCAAGAGATGAAGAAAAGTAAAAATATGTCCAGAAATCTGATCAAAGTCGCTAGAATGAAAGCTCAAGTTTAAATTTATTTTAGATGAACTTTTATATTAATTATAGTTCCAAACTATCAAATAAATTGCAGGCCTCAAAAATACAAAGAGGAAAAGAGGAGCTTCTAAAGAGACTAAGTGATCTCACACAAGATGATGATTAAGTTGATAGAAGCAAGGCTTAAGCTTCATTAGAGCAAAAATTGCCTAAAAGATAGGATAGATTGGAGGAACTCATAACTGGATTAAGGAAGAAAAAATCAGAGAAGAACGTCAGAATCAATACATCAAAAGACGATAAGGATTCCATAGAAATTTAAGATATAAACCTTGAGTAAAAATCTATTGAGGATCAGCCCAAGAATAAACTAAGCCAAGCTTTGAGAGAGAAATTTTTGAAAGAAAAAGAGGAGTTTGAGAAGATCAAAAGAATGAATATGATAGCAGATATCGATTCCAATGAATAAGCCTCTGTTTCAAATGATAGAAAAAGTGACTTTATGAATCGTCAATCATCGAGAAGCAAAGGTTTTAGTGTAGGAAACAGCTAATCTTTCGACATCGTAATCCCGCCTACTTCTCAGAGAGAGGATATTAGAGAGTTAGACAGCTAAAAAATTCTATATTTATGATATTTTACGACAGCAGCAGTAATCCACCAACATCTCTCAGGTTACCAAGAACAACGAATACTTCTCAAATGGCGAAATCAGACAAGAGAGAATAACTTCGAAGGGTATTTACTAAGGCTTTTGAAATATCAAAGGGAACGATTAACACTAACCAAACTAACATTTTAAGGACAGATGAGTCAGTATCCCTACAGATTTAAATTCGAGTATTCGTTCAACTAGTACGATAAGTTCTGTTTGAAAGATTAATAATTTACCTAAATTAACTTTTAAAGAGATGAAGTCAATAAAACAGGAGACTCTAATGCAATAATAATGAAGATGCAAAATTCAATGATAAGAAGAGGATCCCACTGCTTTTCAAGAACTTGAAATGCAAAATGGATTCAGAACAAGGACCCAAGCTAATGATAATGAGTTCGATTAATTTGCTGATCTAGATAATGCTAATCTAGACTAAAATTCTTCAGATAAGCAAAAGGTATTTCTACTTTTCTCTTGAAAGTTATTAGGATGAGGATCAATTGAATACAGACAACGTAAGTGAGGACGATATAGAAATTCCTGACGACAAAGAAGAGGTAGATGAGCTCTTAGAGAATAGAGATCACTTCATAAGAAGGTTGCTTATTGTAAGTTAATTTTTCTTAAACTCTATAGCTAATTGATATTTTATGGAGTTTTTGTTGCTCTATTTGTCCTGGAGATTAGACTAAATTCAAGCTCTGGAATAAGTTAGCTTGTCAATAACTAGGTTGTTGAATCATAATTATATGCTATTTTTTCATTCGTTTATGAATCCTATCTAAACTCTACTATGCAATAGACAGTTTTGAATGTGTCATCTATTTATGAAATGCAGAGATCTATAAGTTTCATAATGGCATATCTTTACACAAATGACCGTTATGATCCTAATACAAACACAATTAACTCATTAAATATTGTTTAAAAGTACAATTTAGTACATGAATTTTTAGGAATAAGATCAAATTGGAGCCCCATCAAATATTTCAGCAAGAAGGAATCTAAAATTATTACTTTATACTTTAAATCTGTAGGAATAGAATACATCTTAGAATGGAGATTCAACAACTCCAAACAATTCTTCTTCTACCTAAAATTGATCAACTCCAAATATATATGCCACTTTTATCCAAAAGTTCAATCTATAGTTTGAAAATATTATTTTGAAGTACAATTACTTTGTTGGCTTGAGAATAAATACTCAAAATGCCAACAATGGAAGCGGAATAGTGACTCTTGGACAATTTAACCTTCAATAAGATAAGATTTCTATTCCAATCCAATTTCGCATCTAGAGGATCTCAATTTCACAAATCCACCTTTTGAAAGTTAGAGTGATGATGGTTTTTTAAATCAAGGGGGTTTTATCAAATATTTCCCAGGAAATGCAACTAAGAATGAAACTATAGCAACGTATAGAACCCTAGTAAACGGGAAATGGTTTGATAACAATATGGTTAGGACTGTTTTGGAATTGATGTTTTATAATGTGAATGATGAAGTGGGGCTTATAGTGTCACTGATATTCTTCCAATCTAACACTGGCGAGGTAACTGTCACCTAACAAGAATCTCTTTTCCTTCCTTAAAATTACGATGAGTAAGAACTTTTCTCTCCCTTCAATTTTTATAGCCTAGCAGCACCAATGAACATAGTAAAGCTACTGATCTTCATAGTCTTCTTCATTTTGATGTTTACTCTCTTCATAAAGACTTTGGTGATTTTTATTTCACGAGTGAAGTAGTTCTTTGTAAGGAGGACCCTCGATTTACACTGGTACACCTACATAGACGTGGTGGTAGTGTCTCTATGTATAACTTCAGCTTCCCTTTGGTTTTCTCTGTTCATCAACCATAGAAAGACTTTCTTGATTATACTTTTATATTATAGTTTATTCTCAATCCCTATGATGAGCAGCGATGACTTTGAGAAGTGGAGTGACTTCGCTTAAATGATGAGAATTTATGTGAGAGTGTCTGCTGTGTGCGTAGTCTTGATGTCGATTAGAAATTTGAGAGTGCTGACCACTTAATTTCCAGCTTTTGGGGTACTGTTCGACACAATCAGGAAAGCAAAGCTAGATCTCTTTTTCTTCTTCATGCAAAAATTTGAGAAGAGTGATGAGATAGACTATAAAAAGATAGTTATTTATTTAAAATGTCTCTTTTCGATAACTTCAACAGCAACTCACAAGGCGCAAACTCAACCAACCAATTAAACGAAACACAATAACCTGAAGTAACTCAGGCTAATGGTACTGCAAGCAATTAAATTTCAGCTTGCCCTGTTTTCAATAGCTTAAATAGCCTCCCTGAGGAAAAAAGAAGAGAAATGCTCCAACTCTATGAATTATAATTATAAACATTTTGAAATAAATAAATAGGTTATCAAAATTGTAATCATAAAACATTTATCAATATTTTTCTCTCAGTGATTATCAAGTCTTATTATACTTATAAAATGTAATAAATTAACTATGATGGGATGGTTAAGTCTGGAAATCACCAAAACATAAGTCAAGAACAGATCAATATAAATTAAAATGACCTTCAAAAGGATAGTTCCAAAGTTAATGAATGTCCTTTCAAGAATTAAAGT
Organism: Tetmemena sp. SeJ-2015; assembly: GCA_027382625.1. Lineage (NCBI taxonomy): Eukaryota > Ciliophora > Spirotrichea > Sporadotrichida > Oxytrichidae > Tetmemena > Tetmemena sp. SeJ-2015. Next base: position 70,362 of record JAJKFJ010020849.1, read on the forward strand.
AAGTTACTTTCATTATGAATAATGTTTTCAGATGATTTGAATGCAGATCTATTTGAAGAGGAAGGTGGATTCAGCACTGGCTCATCTTCTGCTGAAGATAACAATAGAATAGTAGCTAAATTTAGTTTGAGTTATTGCATTTAAATTATTTAATTGTTTTCTAGTTTAAGAATCACTTTCATAACATTAGTAAAGATTATTAGAAAAAGCCCCCGATGGGATGTCCTTTCTTTAGCAAGGAGTTGACTGATCCTCAAGGTAAAAATCTGACATAAGGTTATCCGTAAGACTTCCCTTATTTATTCATGCGATTATAGACTGAAATATATTTCAAAGATGGACTTTTTGTTCAGCCCCTAATCAAAAAAACTTTAGAAGACTATCAAGGCGGAGGAATATTCTTTCCTCAGTTCACTACCCTATTTAGTGAAGCACTCGCTTTTCCTTGAAGTAGATATGATGTCAAAAATGAGAGAACTAGCAGATATCGGCCAGCTCTTCTTTATTACTGATGATACAAAAATTAAAGGCAATAAACTTTATGACTAAGGGAAGTATTATGAGGCACTTGAAGTATATGAGCAAGTGCTTGGCTGTTATATTTGGTTAGAGTTTGTTGAGGGTGAAGAATTCAGCAAGAAACTGTTTGAGGAATTAACAGCAGATTTCATTCTAGATAAAGACGTAGACCTCAAGCAAAGAAGAATTGTTCGAGAAATGGATCGTGAAATCGAGACTGAAACAAGTAAGCATCATAATTATCAGAATATCATCATCTTATTAAATTGCTAATAGACCAAGCAATGATTGTTGGCACTCTAGTTAATTCAATGATGGCATACAGCAGTGTTTTCCATTTTGAGGAGTCGATGAAATGCGCTGATCTTATTCTCGAGCACTACTTGCAAGATCCAGAGATCTATTTTAGAAAAGCTCAGATTTATTACTATATTCCTCTTTTTACTTTTAGATTATCTACTTTGATAAAACTTCAAGCCTTGAATAGCTTGATGATGCTAAGTCACTTTTGTAAATGCACTTAAAAATCTATACTGCCAATTATAAGTACTTGTTAAATTTGGATTGACTGCATTGAAAGTGATAAGAAGCCAAAAGAGAAAGCAAAGTATGAAGAGCTTGTGAAAAAGATAGAGGAGGAAGTGGAATCAAGAATAAGAGAGCAGTCTAAGCTAGTCACTATTATGCTTAAAAGAGCAAACAAAATGATTGAAAACCTGAAACTCAAATCTAATCAAAATTAAAAAGAGGATTAGAAAAGTATCAATGATATAGAGATATATGCAGTCATGAAAATGTAAGATAAGATCAGTGTTTTTAACACTCCTAATTTTATAGAATGAATGATAAATACCCAGAGCTCATTTCATTCTTCCGTGATAATGGAAATTAAGAGCAACTTTAGAAGGGCGTGCATGAGTTTCAATACTTCGGAAAGGTATACAACTAGATTAAGAGCACGCTAGAACTCGACTGTTCTAAGATAGCTCCACTTATAGTAGAAATGTTAGATGAAAAAGAAAAAGCAATCCTAGATACTCAAAACTTGAAAATTGTTTGGCAAGAATTAAAAATAGAAATGGCTGATAGCATATTCTTCCATGCAAATGATTTAAACTAGGAGGTTTACAACTATGCATGGAAAATTTATCAAGAGTAAAAGGAGAATAGAGAGAAGCTAAAGAAAGAAAAACTCAAATAAAATGGGAAAAAAGGATTTAGCTTTAGCGATTTAGGCAAAAAGAGTTAAATATTCGGATCTCTTTCGCTCCTTGATAGCAATAGAATGATCGCTTTTAATTTAGGACTCTTTCTATTACTCGGGTTAGCTTTCTATTACTACGGTTAGGGCTAATTTGAGCGACCAATTTTTACATGGATGAGATTCCTTAACTTTAATAAGAAGCTATGAGGGATGATGATCTTTAAGTATAAAATTATATTTCTAAGTTATACTTTAAGCTTAAAATTTAAATCTAAAACTTATAGTCTAAACTTTTCACACTTGGCTATTTCTTTTTAAACTGTAGCTACTTCTAGAGAGCCTTAAATCATTAAATGCGCACTTTTTTATAAATAGGGTTTCCTTGAGTTCTTATTCTTCACCATATGCTAAAAATAATGAAGATTTGCAGGTGAGACTATCACTTCTGGAACGATCCTTGAGGTAATATCACCTGATGGTATCTGTGCTTGACTCATCATCAGTCTTTTGAGTTTTCCCTGTGTTTGACTTTTGTTAGCATAAGAAATCACCTGCATGTCTTTTTTATGTTGATTCATCAAAAAGTTATTCGCTTATTACTTCTGCAATAGATTTATATAGTTCACCTATCTTTTTTCGTTGATTTGGGCTTGCCCTCTATTTAAACAAAAAAGAGAAATATTTTCAGCACCATTTATAAGTTTATTGAGGATCTTGAGATGAAGATTTGTATTGCTGGCTCCGTTCATGACTTGGATCCCTTAATCAGGGAAGGGGAAATTATGAAGTTTGAACTATGACCCATTTTTATGCAGTGCCAAGATCAACTAGTTATCTTGAAAGCTCTAAAGCCTTTTCCCTGATTTTAGTCTCTGATGGGTAGTTGTTTGAGTTTAATTCTACTAAGTTTTGTCTTAATTAGCAAAATCTACTCTACCTAGACCAATTTCAGAAACTGGAAGGACGAATAGCTTTTACTTTCTTGGCGAATTGCCAATTGAATTAGAGGTAGATTTTGGGCGATGCGATGAATGAAATTAGGATTATGTCTAAACTTAAAAGCATAATATAGTTGTTTTAAATTGTATCGACTCATTTCTCTTTCAAAGTCAAATATATATATGGTGAAGAACTTGTCTAGAGTTTAGTAGTAAATCTTGTTTTAATTATGTTTAGTAGCTCTACTTTTCTGATTTTATGAGCCCAATATTTTGAGAAATGCACTAGGCTAGGAATTAAATTACTCTTAAGAGGTTTGTTAGTTGTAAGAGTCTTTCTTAATGATATAAACAGACTCCTATTAAGAGAGGGACTGGTTGGAGATCTATTGCTCTATTAAATTAGAGAGACTCTTGAACTTTAATGTTTCTGGTGATTATGAAAGAGGATTAATGTTAGAGAGCAGCACTCTATCAAATTGCTTAGAATTTATAGTCAACTAATTTTACTGAATTGTTTCATAATATAATTAGTAGTTTGCAATTAGACTAAATATAATTTAATTTTGTTTAATTTCAAAGGTCATATCCAAGTATTGTACTGTGAAAAAAAAAATTAAATTTGAATTTTTTAACGATTTCATTAATCTACTAAACAACAAGATGATGCCAATAACTTTAATGCAAATTGAAGGATAAAGACTAAAACTTTCAAGATTGAGGGAATTAAATTCACATATTCATAAGTGATAGTTATTAAAAATTATGATTACTACTACTGCTGACTGCTAGCTGCTCAAACTGATGTTAGAATCTGACCAAAAATTAATTCAATCAGAATCCTCATCTTGATCTCGCTCTGCTGCTCAAAATTTTAAAACGCCTAAAACTAGATTGCCTCAGTCTCAGGAATCTAAAATTATGCTAAAATTATATTAATCAGAGATAAATGCTCGCTCAAATAGTTAAGGACTAGGAAGGATGCCTCTGGCTTGATAGTCTCAAAAACACCAACTTCCTTAAAAGACCACTTTGAAACATCATCCTAGCAGCTCTGATTGAATCTACCAGTTTGATACAAAATGAAAGCTCTGGAAAGAAACTGCTCTAAAGAACTAAGAACGCTCCTTATCATGATACTAATAATTTTAAGTTGAATATAATTACTAGCGCTTGACTGATTGATGTTCAAATTGAAGACTGTCATTTGGTTTTGCTGCACATCAGCAATCACAAGAAGCTATTGGTCTGACTCTAAGACCACAGGGAAAGCTATGAGTCTGTAGTTCTTCAAACTTATTCCATATTTTTGTGCAAGTCTTTGCTACTTCTCTGGATTGAAAGTCTCAAATCTATGCATTATATTATTTGAATCCAGATATGATTTGATAGAATAAGGTGTCAAAGCAGAATAGGTTGAACTGACCCTGACTTTGATCTCTTTGATTTATCAGCTTCAGGTAAGCGTCAGTGATCTCAAAATTCAACTTATTGGAATCCTTGTCTAACAAGAGTTTAACAGACTGAGCTGAAATCTTGTAGAGGCCTTGGTACTCAATTAGCACTTCATCGTTTAAGAAAGCCTTTTCCCCTTCCTTGAAGGATTTGAATCTCTCAGCGCAAATTTGAAGGTGGTAGAAGACTACTTTATACTAATTTGTATATAATAATTATTCTATAAAGACTTACCAAATTTAAATTTAAATAAAGAATATCATTTAAAGCAAAAGCACCTTATAACAGCTATTTCACTTGCCATATTTTAAATTTAAATAAAGCATATCATTAAAAGCAAAAGTACCTTATACTCGCTATTTCATTATTTAGTATTTAATTTTGAATTTTTGAACTACCTCTAGATATCTTTTAAAAAAGACGATTTCAGAAGAAACTTTGACAAAATCTGGGTCACTCTTTGACTATATAATGGACTCGTTTAAGTTATCTACATCAACTGGAAATTCATCTGAAGTTACATTCAAATCGATGGACAACTTAGCAGTAGAGTTTTCTCTAATATGCTCAAAGACTCTATGAATGAAGAACTGAGTGGATTTGAGATCAAGTAGAGTGAGGAGGGTTGCATCTAGTCTGGAGGTATCTCTTCTTAGGAAATCTCTAGTCGCTGAGAGCCTTCTTTGAGTTTTATAAGGATTTGCAACTGGTTGGCTGTTTATGGAAGGCTTGTCATTTGTGAGGTAGCAAATCCTTAAATGCTTCATCCAAGTTTCAGAGTCGACAGTATTACATTTCTTAAGAGAGCTTCTTCCACTGATGTTGAGTTAACCCATTTGCTAAGAAATCAAGTCAGTTGCTTGCTTTCTTGGCTAAGGAGGTTGAGTGAAGAGCCCTGCAGATGAGAAATGGTTGCCGCCTTATCTCAAGCTACTCTGCTCGATCTTCTTCAGAGAAAAGTCGAAAGATTCTTGCCTTGCAGGATTAGCGTTTTGAAGTTTAGATTCTAGATATTGCTCGAGCTTTTTCTCATCTGAGTTTTTAGTGATGTCTCCAAACTTTCTCTTTCGACTAAATTCCTAATGAGCAATTAAATGAAGCGTTAAGAAATTAAATTTCCAATAAATAACTAATTCTTATCATATTGAATCATCTATATGAAGTCCTATTGGGGCTTGATGGCATGCTCATTGAAAGAGCAGTTTATTATCTCTTTGAGATGGAGCTATTAGAGCCCCTCCTAGATTGGCAGAAGAATCTCATCTCGTCATAGTTTTTTACCTTTGAGTTGAGACAGTGGTAACGAAGAATGTTCACATCCTTCATCCTTCTTAACTGAGAGTTGAACCAGTTGTCGTATTCCATCTCCCTGAATTTTCTAAAGTTGCCCTAGTCATTAAAAACTAAATGACATCTCTTGCAGGAGAGAGGATCTTATTTTTCTTTTGACTGGTCTGGAGTCGACTTAAAATAAAAAGTATGCATACTCTAGTTTGACGCATCATAAGCAGTTAGCCTATTAGAACTACCGTCATTAATGTTATCTTGTATAACATATTCCTCGCTCAATGGATTAGTAGCCCTTCTTATTAAATTTATATTTAAAACTTGCAGCATCCAAGCCCACTCTTTTGAATTTAGTGGATGATTTTTTCCTATTACTGAGAATAAAGTTATTCCCCTCTCGCACTAGTATTTCTGGATTGGTGCTTAGTAATTTAACTTCCTTTCCTCTTGGTGAATTCTTCGAGTATTTTAGAGAGTTGTAATACTGTAAATGTGTATATTTCTCGCCGAGACCGGTAGATAAGAAATTCTCTGCAACTTAAGAAGGCAAATAAAATAGACATGTGAAAAGGATTAGATCCAACCCTACTAAAAAAAAAATGCAAGAAAGATAAAATATAATTCAAAATAAAAGCTCTTCATGTAACGTTAAGATATTTATTTGCAAAGTTTGACCCCAAAAAATAAGATTATGCTTTTTGCCAACATAAAAAGTTAATAAGACCTTGCTTGTTTAAAACTTAATTACTTTCAAATTGAATTTTAAATAAATGATAGTCCTGTTTGGAGATGAGAATACTTGCTTGAATGGATTATCTGGGTCTTATTCTTCATAGCAGGTTTAATGATATTAGCTTCTTTCGGCATGCTGAGATATATTTCTCTTTTAGAAAAATGGCTTGTTAGCAAGAGAAGTAGCATCAGTTTAATTATCTGGCTTTTGCTGCGCTTTAGGGCTCTATCCATTGTTCAAGAATCTTCATTCATGTCTATTCCGGACATCAACTCATCGTTTATACTTTTATATACTTAGTGTCTACCCAGTTGTTGGGCGTGGTAGTCCCTACTTATCCAATCAGACTGCTCTAATTTAGCTACTATTAATTTTAAAGCTAATATTCTTGGTTTAATAAAGTTGCTAAAATTATATTCTTCATAAAGTTAAGATTTTTATTTGTTAAAACTATTGTAGTTCACTTCCCATCTTTTCACTGATGACTTGGCTTCTCTTGCCTGTGGAGCTCACATTATTCTTTAGAACAATGTAGACTACCTATGTGTTTCCACTTTACTCAAATCTTGGTTCATCAAGTTAACCAAATAAATGTTTAAGTTCCTCTAACTCTATCCCATATTTTAGCAGATAAAAAAGGTTAAGTTAGATTTGAAATTTTCGAGCATGCTTGGGTTAGACTTAGAATCAAGTCTTTAAAGAGATTTGTTAGAGCGCACCTTAGAAGTTTGATTAGGATCATCTTTGACCACTTGCAAAAGCTTTGATGACTCTTGTCTAAGTTGCGTCCCATGCCCTGACTAATTCTCATCTATAAACTTCAGAGACTTCCTCTTATTGATAAAATTATATATTTATAAGTGTCTATAATATTTAATTTCAATTATCATATAATCATGCCTCTTCTTTTAGGAGAGTATCCTTGCCCTGAAAATGTGTATTTCTAGAGCTCTTAGTTTAATTAATCCATGATCTCATCAGCTGCATTAAAGCTCTTTCGATCTCTCTTTACATTATAATAACAAAGTATGTCTTTATTATAATAAGTTTGTAATTTGATTTTAAGAATATTTTTAGACTCTCTTCTTGACTCCTAACGACTGCTGGTCAAATTATCAACCTAGATAGCAGTTTTTAAATCTATCTATCAACATTAAGAAAAAGTTTTGTTCTTTCCAAAATTAACTATGTTCAAACTATCTGGAGGAGCTATAATAAGTTTGGGGTCTGTATTCGAAATAGTGAAATATGTATTATTTATAGATAAGATTTATTTTCGTGCAAGTATATTAAGAAGTGAGATCCTGGTATCTCTTGTAACTGATTAAATTCTGTCGTTTTTCTTGCTTGACCTGTTCAATTTATTTCTCAAAATTAATCCTTAGTTTCAGAAATTCGTTTACTGGCACTTAGTTGTACTTTAGCAAGTATCCATGATCTAATTAAATAAGAAATTAATGATCTTAGCTCTAGGATGTCAGAGCTCTTTGGTTTGACTCCGGTCTTTTAACAGTAGACTTAGAAAAGCTGCTCATTTTTAAATTAGAAAGAACCTTTTATTTCAAAGCAGAGCTCATCAACTGTTTTACGTCTTATTTTGGAGATTAAGTAGCTGACATTTTACAAAGATGATTGTCGATTAAATTTATGTCATAAAGCAATTTTATTTTCATTCATTATTCCTCATAAAAAGGAAGAAATCAATTTGTAATAAGAGTAATCAGATGAATCTCAAAACTGTGCTTTCTTTCTTAGCTGGCTAGATCTTTTCATCAGACTTATTTTGGTCTTTGCTAAATATTCCAAATATGCCAGACTTGCTAATACTCATAAGATTCTCTGCGAATTTCTTTCTTCTGTCTTGAGGCTTAACAGGCTGTGGTGATTTTCCCTCCTCTTGATCCTTCTGTTTCTTTAGTTTTTCAATCATGTTTCTTGTCTTTTGGTAGCTGAAGGTTTACTCATTGTCCTCTTCTTATTCTTGATCACTTTCTAAAGGTGAAGCTTGCTTCTTCTTGCGGCTTCTAGAGGCACTGTTGTATTTCTTCTTCTTCTTTCTATTTGGGGAATCATCATTACTAGAGATGCTGTTCTTAGAAGAAAGTTCTTGAGAGGAGAATGAGGTGATGGAATCCTCATCATCACTCTTGGATCTGTGACTCTACCGCTATCTCTTTGTGAAATGGAATCCTCCTCTGTTCTGCTGTCTCTTTGAAGCCATCGATCTGTTTCTATCAAGCCCTCTAAATGAATGCTTAAGATTAGGAATATGTAGTTATTTGAATGCTTGTCTCCATAGACTGAGGCCTTCAAGGCTTCTTATCTCTAGATGACTGATCTCTGCTAGCTTTCTATGTATCTCTTTATCCTGAGTTCATCTAACTACTTGCTTCTCTTTTCATTCATTTTCCTCTTTTTTTACACTTCTTACTTCAGTGAGTTTATTAGACTCTCGAAGTCCTTCAATTTATTTTGCAGATACGATGCATACTCAATCAATTAACTATCTTCTTCTTACACTTCCTATCGTCAAATTACTTCATTCAGAATATAAGTGGAAAAATTATTAAAAAAAGAACGAACTATCGTTTGATAAATGTCAAAACATAAAAAGTACGCACTTTAAAATCTTAATCCACTTTCCAAATAATTCTTAGTTAAGAAATTAATCTATAAATTCTGTTTTAGCTCAATTCTAATGATCTTCGAATCGCCTAGTAGCGAGCAAACTGAATATACTTCTCATCCATAATTTAAGTTAAACATTAACTTATTTAAGATCTCAAAAATGATAGAATCAAGAGATCTCTCCAAAAGCATTTCGATCTAGTTACTTGCAGATATATTTTTTGATTACTCTAACTCCTCATCTAACAGAAAAATCATGATCTCCATTTCTTCTTCTATTCTTTGATGCATAATCATGTCCAGTTTCTCATTTAAGCTTAAAGGCAACCATAAACTCATTCTATATTCCGAGTCATCAAAAATCTCTTAATGAAGACGCTTGAATACTTCAAACTTAGAATTATTCTTCCCTTTCTTGTTCATTCTTTCTATTATCTTCAACCGATCCTAAGCTTAAAACATAAGATGACATTATAAAAGCTAGACCACCAATCATAAGTTTGAACATCGACTTGAGCATGTCTATATACTCTTTTCTATTGAGCGTAACTGTTTTCTTTAAGCCAGATTGCATTCTCCTATCTTTCTTGGTGCTTTCACCTCCTCTTGGAACTTCGAAATGCCTCTTTTTAATTTGGTTCCACACATATAGCATGACCTTGCTATTGAAATACTTATCCCTGATAGTTTAAAGTTCTTGAGATGACAGATTAAGTTCTATATTGTTAGACGAAGGAGTTCTAGTAGGTGTTTTTGAATTGCTGTTCCCCTACCTTTTGCTCTCTGCCTTCTCTTCTTCTTGTGCATGTTTCTTTTGCTCAAGCTTTTCTTAAATTTCTGTATCGACTATACAATAATTTTATTAGACAAAAAAATAAAGTTGACATCAAGTGATCCTTACTCTTTTCTTGAATTCGAGCCATTATAAATTTGATGTCATCCCTTTTAAATTTAGGAGTGTGGCCTATGAAGTTGAAATAGTTCTCACTGAAAACTAGTTTATTCCAGAGCCTCACTCTATCTAGCGAGTTGAAGATTTCAAACCAGAGCATGTACCTATAAGCAAATTAAGTTATAACTCTATCTTACTTGTCTTCTACTGAAAATACTTAAGTCCACAGGTGATGCTAGAACTTAGTGACTTTATTAAATTTGGAAGAGAAGAGCTGACTGCACACTACGAATTTAAACTGGATATTTTAAGTAGTCTCATTATCTAAATTCCAATCTTCGCCCTTTGCAAGTCCATTAATCATTCTAAATAAAGTGATACCAGGATCTTGTGGGTTATCTCCTATGATTTTGATCATCTTCTCAAAGTCAAGAGCCTTCCAAATATCATATTTAAGGTATGGCTATCCTTCCTCGCATCTCTGGCGAATAAATTTAAGTCTCTAAATAGCGTATCTTTTATTGATAACGAGAAACTCCTTTTGAAATTGATTGAGTTGCTCTGGATCTACACTTTCGAATTTCTAAGTGAAAATCGTATCATCGTTTTGTAGGTCATATATCGATATGCGATTTTAAGAAAGCTTTTTCAAACTCTCTTCTAGGTAGAAAAGCCAAAAGTTTGCATTAATCACGTCCTGATTTCCATATCCTTGATCTTCAATTTTCTTATAGATAGCTATATTTTGCTGTTGTCTATTTGCAAACTGTTCATCACTCTAATGAGTATGCATTCTCTCTGCAAAGTAGGACTTCATTCCCTGTGAGAACTAGTAATCCTTGAAGTCTGGTCTTCCAAGTCTGGAGAGTATCTGATTCATGTTGGATGCTACCTTCTCTTGCGTCTTCTTCTCCTCCTCCTTGTTCTGAATTTGCCTATCTTACAAAAATAAACTTCTGCTCCAAATAGTAGTTGCTGTAGGTTATCCGCATTGAAGAACTTAGAATTTTTGCAGCATATCATCTTGGATAGAAAACTCTTTCGCTTGCTTAACTTTTCTCCCTTGAATAAGTTGTTCTTAATTAAAGATAGGCAATTAAATGTTCTTGAGAATGAGGAAAATGACCTTTAAGGAAGGAAACTTTATCTTCTTCCTAGGAGAGCCTTCTAAACTCATTAAAATGAGCAACTATGATAGCGATGAACATATTCAAAACAATTCACGAATTAATTAAGCAAAGAATTCAGCAGGGCAATTTTAAAGATTATCTAAAATGAAGAATTATTGGGGGAATAGTCTTCTTACCAGGAAAGAAATAAATACACCCCAGAAATAACCTAATCTGCTTTATACATTTGAGAATAGCTGAAGTCATTCATTATAATTTTGAGCAATTCAATAGCAGACACAAATATTGATCAAACTAAGGTAGAGAAGTGCCAAACAAGGTATACCCTGCTACTGCATACCCGAATATTATCTATAGGAGAAAAATAGTAACTTTTAGTATAATCTTACTTGGGCAAACATTATGACAAAGAATAATATGTCATATTTCGCAGATGCCAATATCTCTGAGAAAGCTGAGAGTTTCTTTGAAAAGGTGAAGAACTGAAGTATCCT